>JAUYWV010087967.1:0-15388 GCA_032274565.1 Nematoplana nigrocapitula | reverse complement strand
AACGTGTTCGGGCGCGTGGGGGGGGGTGATGAGTCATGGTACGGAGCGTGGCTATACTATACTACTTCCACAGTCTCCACGTCACACCCTGCTATCCCCGTTTCTTTCTACTCCAAGGCGCTCCCTGGTGTTAAGGACCGCGTTGTTGCCTCTCTGACCACTGTTCTCTATTTATACAAATGCAGCTATAAAGCTACATACTGTACGTCAAACGCAGAACCCGCCCCTTTAGCGACATAGGGGATGTACCCCCATGGAGTACTTTAACAACGGACGATCAATGCGTCATGACATGTTGACAAGCACCTCCATATTAAGAAAAAACCCACTGCTTACCATCCGATAGAGCCGACTCAGAGTCTCATTTCTTGGTCCTCCACAAGTGTGCTCACTACAGAAGACTGGAGGTACTGGAGGCGATATGGATTAAGAGATTGTTTCCCCCCTTTGGTGTGCATACCGATTTTTCAACCTTAAATTTACTTTAATTTTATACTCTTTCCTCTCATTTCATTACTTTGATCTATTTGATCTTATAATTTTATTGATTTTCCTGTCGTATGCAGTCTTGATGTCACGAATAAGCGATCTCTCGTGATATGTATTTAAAATGCGGAATTTTAGTATTGAAGTAAAATAGAGCTCTTAACAAACAACTTTCTAAAAAGCAATTATATCTATGACTGCCATATAACTCTACGTGCAAATTGTTTACTCACAAAATCAATGATAGGTATTTCTTTTCAAGAAAGGCATGTTTTGGTGAAGCCAAAGAAAATATATTTTAATGTTGAGGACTTATAATTTGTTGCAATTAGCACATCCAACAGGACGTCTCCCAACAGACCGGTTTCGGGGTAATTGCTCCTCATTAGTGTTGTAAGACTCGAACCCGCAACCTTCTGGTTGGCAGTCAGACTACCAAACCATTAGGCTACAGGTTCGTCTGCTGAATGTGCTGTGTAAATGCCGATAATGACTTACATTCGTAAGTACTTGTGGATACCTCTGTTATTACAGGCTTTGAGTCCACTTACGAATGTAAGGCATTGGTTATATTGTTGAATTGAAACAACACAGTAGATGGAAAAGTTCAACTGTAGCTGAGCGTTACGTGGTTAACACAAATGATAAGAGGATGAAGAGCAGCAATATGATACAGAATGTCAACAATGCAAAAGACAAATCAACATGTGCATATTTCAAAATTGTTCGTTTGCAACATTAACATTGCTAACAATTGAATTGACACACAATGTTTTCTGCAACTCCAAGTTCATATTTGGTTAGTTAATGATATTCGAATAATAGTGATTTGTTTTTTATCTCTGTCATTTACCTTTAAAAGTGAGTGAGAGAAAAATTTTCCTCACTATTACCCAGCAAACAACATGACGTCGCAGGAATCTCGCACAACGTCGCAAAAGGTCAGGTCGGGCGCACCACCTATTTCGACGTCTATGCGACGTCGGCACGACGTCTTGTTTAAGACGTCTGTATGACCTCCTCATCGGTCGCAAGACCTATGGCGATGTCTTGGTTGAGGGTCTGTGCGACGTTTTCATTGGGACGTCTCTTTTGAAACGTATATATACAAGGGCATTTTGAAATGTTTGTGCGACGTCTTATTTGTGATGTCTACAAGTTTTGTCTGCTTAACTTTAATGTAAATCTAGAATATTAAATAATATAATTTATTTCCTTAAATTATATTTAAAATGTTTTTAAATGTAAAATTAGACATTTACTTAGCCATTTTACTTACATTGATGAATTTTCAAAATTAATTTACGTCGAGTCATCGTCGACTCAACGTCGGATTAATCGCTAGTATAAAAATAATTATTTATTCGAAAAAATATTATTATACTTAAAGTGAAAGTTTTTCAGATAATTTTTTAAATCATTGCGAGACGAATGGCCAAATGAGATAAGGCGCGACGGACCAGCAGAAATTTGGATCCAGAGGACGTGGGCTCGAGCCCCATCTCTGCCAAAAATCCCCCAATTATCTACGATAGACATCAACTCCTAACCCGCCTAACAACCGTGTGCCGGATGGCCGAATGAGATAAGGCGCATCATCAGAAATTTGGATGCACAGAAAGTGGGTTAAAGTGTCCCACCTCTGCCGAAAATCCCCTAATTTTTTATGATAGACATCAATTCTATTTTACATTAATTTTATATCAGTAGTAAAATTTAGGTGGCGCTAAAAAATTAATAAACGTCGAAGTTAGACGTCATAGAGACGTTACATTTAAGACGTCGCTGCGACTAGTCCGTGCGACGTTGCTACGACTGCCAAAATTCCCGTTTCCACGACGTCTGGTGTGGACGTCCCCATAACGTCGTACAGCGGTCAGTTGTCTGCTGGGTATTAGTGAGGAAAAATTACATTTAACCAATCGTTGTAAAAAAATCAATATCGTTAAAAAAGGCATTTAATGGTTGTGGCTTTACAAAACATGTTAAATTCCTGTTGTTCAAGAATGCACTAAAGTTGCAACCTAAATCAATAAAGGCCCGAATATTGACGCATCACTTCAACTCTTTCGCACCCATGCGCGGTCGGATGTTGTTTTGTTAGTTCCTCGATTCATTGCTATACTGCATTCGCCGGATCGCAAATGGCTTATCTCTCTCTCTCTCTGGAGATCTAACAAATGATTGCGTAACTTTACGACTGGACAGGGCGCGGGAAGACAACAGGGGCGGTGACCTTCTCATGGCCATATCCATATAATTCTAAAATTGACTGTGATTCGAGGTGAGGTTTTAGGTAATATCCTAAATGAGGTGATCCAAAACTATCTTGTAAATTTCAATTTTTGAATAAAAGCAATAAACTCAAATAAAATAACATTTGTATTTATACTCATGCAAACTTTCTGGTTCGTGGGACCAACGGTCCGGCCGCCATGCTCATTTCGGGGTGTGGGACAGACAGACACACATATTTTCAGTTTTATATACAGTATATCGATTATTTTTCGTCTGATAAATTGCTGTTGCTATCATTATATACTGTATATACAGTACATATTTGACAAATTGTCTGTGTGTGTGTTTGTTCCTGGTGGGCGGCCGGACCGTTGGTGCCAGCGACCCGAAAGAATTTACATAGGTGACCACCTAAATCCTGCGGGTAACATAGAGGGACGAGGTCGACCTCCGAGGTCGGGATCGAGGTCAAAGGGTTGGGGTCGAGGCCAAGGAGGCCTAAAAACGGTGTGAAATGGCCATTTCGGGCAGAGTTTGTTTGTTCGGGGTGGGCGGCCGGACAGTTGGTGCCAGCGACCCGAAACTTTACATGGGTGACCCCCTCAACCCTGCGGGTAACATAGGGCAGGGTTAGGCATGTGCCATATTCTATTGCCCAGCAACGGGGGTACACTCTGCTAGTGAACAATAATTTAATTGTATAAAATTGAATTATCTGTATATTTTTTAAATTTACAAATAATTTTGTATAATTAGAAATTGTCGGTTTTGTGCAAGACGCAGGAACTTGGAATGCAATCTTTAAGCTCAGAACAATGTCAGAATAAGCCACCGATATGCAAAAATTCTACATACAGTATACTACACAAAGGCATTGGACAAGATATTGCACGAAGAATTTATGAATTTGCTAGAATGCTTCGATTTTTTGGAAAAGACATCTCACATCTGATACATTTGTACAGCATGTATTCGCATTGGAAATAAAAAGAGTAATTTTATCACCATTCAGAGAGGCGCCCGGCAGGGATGTGTTTTTTCTCCAGATCATTTAACATATATAGCAAAATAATCCTAAGGGAACTGGAGGGCTTGGAGCGTTTTATCATTGGAGGTCAAAATTTCCACTTTCCTTACGCAGATGATACCGTACTAATAGCTCAGTCTGAAGAAAAGCTACAGCACCTTCTAGACAAAGTATTGGAAGAGAATAATAGGAAGGGCCTTACTATTAATTGCAGAAAGACAGATGTATGCTGATAAGCAAGCAAAAGGATCAGAAGTGTCAGCTAACAATTGATGAAGTCAACATTAAATACTGTAAGTGCAATTTTTTAACTACCTAGGAAGCTTGATCACTGAAGATGGCAAATGTGATTCGGAAATCAAGAGAAGGATGAGCATATCAAAGCAGTCATTTCAGAAGTTAGAGAGAGTATTGAGAGATAGAAAGATGGCGATTAGAACAAGGAAACGAATTCTACGCTGTTCTGATGTTTACTCTATTCTGGATAGACCACATTTCAAATGAAGAAGTCCTAAATAGAGCAGGAGAAGAAAGAAAGTTGATCAATTTGATAAGAAAAAGGCAGCTCGAATTTCTGGGCAATGTTATGAGGAAAGGGGGACTAGAAGAAAATTATAACAACAGGCATTACTGATGGAAAAGAGGAAAAGGACGACCTCGTCTAACATACATGGCAAGTATCGAAAATGGATGCAGGTGCAATTACCAGAGGAACAAAAGGAAAGCTTGACTGTACGAAATGTATTGAAAACCTGCCATAATAGATATTTGTAGAAATCCATGGTCACCTACGTCTTAGAGGGGCACGATACATAGACAACGACATACAATTTGTATCATACTACTACTGAAAGTTTACTTTTTTCCTTTGACAATTTCCCAGAAATAAATACTTTTATCTGTGTTAAAAGTTTGTATATATATTTATTTATATATATGCAAATACATAAAATCATGGAATGCACTAAGATACTTTATATAAACATAAATTTAAGTAAACGCGTTGACTTATGAAAATTAAAAGTGCGGCATACATATAAAAAGAAGGAAGTTAAGTAGTGTCAGTAGTAGTAGTAGTAGTAGTAGTAGTAGTGGTCGTCGTCGAGTTAATCGGACGGGGTCTACCAATGACAACGCTTTCTCCGACCGCGCCCATGGCAATGATATCGTCCTCGACGTCCCGGCAATTCGCCCACAATTGGTAAGTCGACGTCTGGATCCAATGCCACCAGGTCATCCTCCTTCTCGAGCGCCGCTTGGACCTCCTGCTGTCGGACGCTGAGGTAGAGCAGAACACAGAGGACAAGGGAAATCAAGAGTCTCATCTTCTTTGTTGGCGGGGACAGTTTGTTCGTGTGTGTCAAGCGAGAGCAAGTTATTGGTACAGTTTGCTCCAACTCATGAACTCCATCCTCCTTATATTCTGTTGACTGCTATATTAGTCGAACAGATGTACGCACCAGCCGTGTGTTATGGGGCATGACTTGTTGTCAATGAGCAGCTAATGTACTCTCACTGTTCCTCAGGTGCATCGCACTCCATTTGTTTTGTTTTGGAAATGGATGCTTTGTAAGTTTGTTTGTGTTTATGCGTTCTTAATGAACGACAGCATTTTTTCGAGTCAAGACGAATATAGTGTGAGGGTACCATACGAACGAAAATTCGGCCTTCGTTAGTTCCTAGGGAATATATGAAATTAAAGACTGTTCCTACATATACGACAACACCTTTTCCTGATGCAATTGAGAATAAACTACTTTTGTGTATTTGAGATTTGTGCATTGTGAATAACACATTCAGAATATTTTAGTGATCGAGTTATATACATTTCAGCTGAAAACTGGACTTTCCAGTTTGTTCCCGTCTTTTGCATTTTCTGCAATTTCTTCATCCCACCGGAGAACGGCTTCCTGCTTTACAGCTTGCACCTATGTTTATCTGACACGTAGATACTTTCCTAGGCTTTTTCAACGCAGGTCCTTGACTATCATCGCTCGCGTTCACCTCTTTTCCTTTATAATTCAGTACAATGAAGTTTACATGTACTGTATATACGGGCATAGCATTGCAAATGTTTGTTCTCAGTCAGTCAGTCAGCCGTTCATTCTCCTCGCGGATGTTGGAGATCATGAATTTCCACTTCCTTCGTTTTTGTCTCGTTACCTTCTCCACCGTCATCCCGTCCATTCCTTGATCTCGTCCATCCACTTTCTTCTTGGTCTTCCTCTACCTCTCATACCTTCGATTCTTCCCGTTATGACTAAAAAGGAAATTTTCTTGTGGTCTGATGCTGTTTAGAAGCTCTTTTTAGAAACTGCATCTGTCTCTTTCTCTCTACTATATATATACTGTAATATATATATTGTGACGCACAAAAATCACTACGCAATGTACATAATGTATTGTACGTTACCCAGATGATTCTGTCAGCCCACGCCATTCTGTCCTGCACACTTCTCCAGCCTCCTCAAGTGTCAGTCCCATTGATGCCAGATCACTCTCCACTTGGTCTCCATATGTGCGTCGCAAATGTGCGCCTCGTCGAAAAGACTCGGTTGGAGGGTGTCCTCTAGCACAATCGCCGAAGGAAGATCGGGTCGTCGTAGTAGGTGTCCATAAAGGTGTAGCCTTCTCTTTATGATGGTTATTCCCACTGACCCCATGTTTGCAAGACGGTAGAGGTCTTCGTTTCTTATGCGCTCTGGATATCGTATTCCCAGGAAAACACGTAGTACAGGGCTCGATGTGAAGCGTCTAGTTTGTCCGCCAAACTTGGTGTTAATACAAGCGCATCGATACGGTATAGAAGCGCCGATTGTACACATACTTCACAGAAATGCTGCAGGGACTATCTCAAAACGTTGACAGTCGCCTGGTAGCCGTTCATTCTAGCTGACGTCTCTTCAAGAAGGCTGTTCTGCTGTTAGCTATGTTGCACCCTATACTGTAGATAACAGAAATCTCTGCATTCCTCGAGGAGGTTACCGTCGAGTGTACATACTGACCACTGCTTGATCACTTCCAATCATTAAAACCTCTGTTTTGTTTGCGTTTAGATGGAGACCAACTTTTGATGACACCTCCTCAAAGCGATGTAACTGTCGTTGAGCAGCATCTGGTTTTCGCTCAGAAGTGCTGCGACGTCCGCGAATGCAATGGAAGGCAATTTTATCTCGTGATGTCTCGACGATAGACGTCTCTGACCATCTCGTTGCTGACCTTTTCGAACCACCTCACCACCTTTACCATCTTTCTGTTTGTCCTATGGGGTAAAAAATAAACACAAGCCTTTCGCCAGCGGGCAAGGGGCCGTGCCCCCCTTAGGAGTTTGAATGGGCCCCTCCCTAAATGTTTGGGGTCCCATTTTTCAGGAAAGAGGCTTTATAATGGCCTTCTAAAGGGGCCAACCCTCTCAAATTTGTTGGGCCCTTGTCAAGGGATTTCTAGGGCCCATTATCTATCCATTTTTCTAGGTATCATGGCAAGCGACATGTTTTCTACATTTACTTTGTAAAAGTGGGTATTATATATACAAAATATTTTGTTTTAATTTATTCAATTATTTAATGCAATAACTTCATCATTAATTTTTACAGAACTATAAAAATGAAAAATACTTTACAAATATAGAAAAGCAAACAATTTAACAAACTAATCTAATATTTTAAATATTTTATTGACTGTTCCTCTTTGCGAACATCTGTCGGCGTAAATAAATGTCCAGATTTCTTATACTGTAGCTCTCTTTTTATCTTTTACATTTTTTATCGCTAAACTCAATTTAAAGAGGTTTTCTTTTTACTCTAATTGTCCTTTAGTTGAAACAAATTGCCAATTGACAAAATGTGTGGGAATGTCGTGCCCAATATACGGAATATACGGAAGTTGCCATTATCAGCTTTCTCTAGATCGAAATCCAAGTGTCTTGAGTGAATGGTCCAGATAAAATCAAGATGAAAATATAAGCAACTTGAATAAAATGTTGATTCACGACTGCGGTTTTCCGTACGACAGAATTACAGTACATCGTCACTAACTAACTAAGTAATAATAATAATTATTATTTATTTTATTGCAATCAAAAATTACAAAAGGCAGACCAGGGGCTATCCTAGCGGCAGATCTGCTGGCTGGTCACCTAATCTTCCAAAAGTTATATAGTTATAATAGTAAATATATTTTGAATATAAATTGTATGCTCTTATTACAAAATGGCATAACTACTCATGTTGATCAAAATAATATCTTATATATGTTAGCGTCATAACCCGAAATCAGTCAGAACGCGTTCTGACTAGTCAATACCCGTTCTGACAAAATTGGTTGTCAATACGCGTTGGTGCCAGTGACCCGAAACTTTGCATGGGTGACCGCCTCAAACCTGCGGGTAACTTAGGGGGGCGAGGCCAACCTCCGATGTCGGGGTCGTGGTCAAAGAGGCTAAAACAGTGTGAAATGGCCGTTTTTTTAATCGGGCAGAGCTTGTTTGTTCCGAGTGGACGGCCGGACCGTTGGTGCCAGCGACCCGAAACTTTGCACGGGTGACCCCCTCAACCCTGCGGGTAACATATGGGGGCGAGGTCAAGGGATCGGGGTCGAGGTCAAGGTGGCTAAAACCAGTGTGAAATGGCCGTTTTGGGCAGAAAGAAGCCTCTCACCGAAAATTTCATAAAACAAAAGACTAGGGCAGGGATAGGGTTACGGTTAGGCATGTGCCCTATTCTATTGCCCAGCAGCGCGGATACCCACTGCTAGTAATATATATTTGTCAAGTTGTCTGTATGTGTGTAGGTATGTGTGTTCCGGGTGAGCGGCCGGACCGTTGGTGCCAGCGACCCAAACTTTTGCATGACTGACCCCCTCAACGCTGCGGGTAACATAGGAGGGAGGTGGCCTCCGAGGTTGGGGTCAAGGTCAAGGGGTCAGGGTCGAGGTCAAGGAGGATAAAAACAGTGTGAAATGGCCGTTTCGGGCAGAAGGCGGCCGGACCGTTGGTGCCAGCCATCCGAAACTTTGCATGGTTGACCCCCTCAGCCCTGCGGGTAACATAGGGGGGCGAGGTCAAGAGGTCGGGGTCGAGGTCAAGGTGGCTAAAAACGGTGTGAATGGTCGTTTCGGGCAGAAAGTAGCCTCTCACAGAAAATTTCATTAAACAAAAGCTTTTGATAGCATAGACAATAGAATATTAATTAGAAAAACTATACATTATTATGGAATAAGAGGTCCCTTCAAAAGATTAATAGAAAAGCATTTACTGCTGTTAATGACACATCCTCAGGAGATCAAAGAAATTAATTTCGGAGTGTCGCAAGGCAGTGTCCTAGGGCATTTACTGCTCTCTCTATATACAGTATAAATGATATAAAAAATTATCAGAACAACATCAAATTAATCTCTTTGCAGATGACACAAATCTTTTACTGTGGCTGATAATTACTCTATTTTTTAGCAAAATGCAAACATGGTTCTCAGCATGTGCTCCGAAAGGCTAATATCCAATCCAATCCAAAAGAGCATTCCGCCTTGCTGGCTTTGCTAATATGTAACAGATTAACTGCTAATATTAAAAAACAATTCATTTCCTAGACTTCAGTTTTGGTGAAAAATAAAACACTAGACTAAATTTATATGGACAAATGGTCAAAAACAAAATTAAATTAAATACCTAGGGCTCATTCTAACTATTGATCTAAAAAAGAGAAAGCCATATCAATCCTTTTACTAGAGAGCTCAACAAAAACATATTTTAACCTATTATGCCTTCAGAAATTCCCTGTCCAAAAGAAAATTACTAATGATGTATTCAAAAACAAATTATGGAATTGAAATCTATTGCATCAAATATAAAAAAAATAAAAAAACAGATTGTTGAAAATAATAATGAAAAAGCCAATCCTGTATCACACACTGATCAATTCCACAAAGAATGTAAGACACTAAAAGTTCACTATCAGGCGAAACTGCGACTTTCTTTAAGAACTCACAAAGACATTTATAATACCTCAATGTCAAGCTGCATTACTCAGGACAAAATTCTTACTCAAAGAACCTATATGCCTAATAGAAATCCAAGAAATATGTGTTAATTCTAGCAACTAACACTATGTATTACAATAAGGAAATCAAAGTAACAGAAGACGCTAGTGGGATCTAGAATCAAACATTTAATAATCTGAAAAAATATAGAGAGAAATCTTAAGAATATTATTTGAACAAATATTAAATCCTATCTAAAATTAGAGAAATGTATGTGGGTATGTATGTATGTATGTACTGTATGTATGTCTGAACGGTATTTTTTTCCCAACTCTCTTGACGGATTTGTATGCTTCATGACTCAAAAGAATGCTACGCCAATGGGTAACACTAATTGTATGTTATATTTAAACTTTACTGATATTACATTATTATGCTTGTTGTAATAGTTTATTTACTTGAATTTACAGGTTTTTAATTTTCATAAATTGTTTAAACTAAACATTGAAATTCATTTTTGTCATTATCATTTAGTTTTATTAAAATTACTTTGATATTTCATGTTTTTCTTTCTTTTTTTTAAAAAAAAAGCAAAATATAGGATTTTTGTGCAATAAATTTGAAAAAAATGAAAAATCAATATCCTGAACTAAAAATCAGTTTTTTAAAAGACTGATGGCCATTTTTCAATATTAGCACCTAAGAAATAAAAACAATTAGGTTATTTTCTAGGAACAAAAAAATCGTTGGATAGTCTATTCTCAATTCTCATCCTAAATTTAAACCTTGGCTTGGTCTCTGCCACTATTTGGTATCATGCGAAAGTTAGAAATAACATGTGCTATTTGACGGAAACTCCAGAAACGACATTCTGAAAAAATTAAAATGTTTCCATTAGAAATATATGATTAATATAAAAAACATTTCTACATATCTACAATAATTTCTTTGGGCCTACAGACTTTAATGATGATCTGGGAAGACTTTGGTTTACTACTCGATTGTGTTGATCTATAATAGTGAAAGTTGCTGTTGGTCTGTGTGACTGAAAAAAGAGTCATATAATAGCATGATTAACTTTCAAATGATTCCAAGTACTGATCGGGCCAAGTGATAACTGGGATCAACATGCGACATTGTCACATCTGAAGTATTGTACTTAGATAGTTCATAATTGCAAAGGGACTCAATAACCATATTTTTAGCATATGATATTAAACAAATTATAAATTCTCTTTTTTGAAGAATTGTTGCGTATAAAGAACTAATATGACGACAATTAAGCATAATTTTAATGTTTTGCAATTATGTAGATTTTACTGCAAAAACTTTATTTACAACTGTACATTTTCTATCTGACTGCAAACTGAAAAAAACTTGATTTCCACTGGAGCATATACATTATTATTAAATCTGTGAAATTAGGGTATATTTTGTTGATAAGATATTCCGATCATTGAGTGCGTGTTCCGTCATAATGAAAACGCAAATGTACCCTGAAGACAGAAACTGATGGAGAAGGTTCATCCGATCAAAGCAATTCAGCTGTGAGAGCGCTCTGATCAGTTCAGTTCTCTGTGTGATGGTGGTTCGATTCAATAGACAATAACAACAACAAACAACAGCTCGGATTAAGATATAATCGGTGAACACGAGGCACAGACTGGCTGGTACCTCTCCAGAGTTATTGACTGAACAAGCAGATAAACAGTTAGTTAAGAATTCTATTATACCAGAAAGAGACTGGGAAAAAGCGAGATGATGAAGCTTCTCCTCCTGCAATTTCTACTCCTCGTCGTCTGGACGAGCAGTGCAAGCTCGGCCAAGGCTGATACCGAGTCGAAGGAGACCCCGAAGGCGGAGCAGGGTATGTGGCCACCTTGGAGGGGTGGGGGCTGGTGGTGGCGGAACCGAATGAACCCAATTAGACGATGTTTCTGGCGTCTCCGTATGTTGTGTTCCACCAGATCGTGGAACTACAGAGCGTGCGCCCAGATGAACCGGTGGAGATGCTTGAGGTACTACAACAACTTTTAATTCTTTTACTTACATATCCATATAATTATACAGTATATATATAAGACTGTATATTACCACATAATATTTTACACAGAGATGTATGCTTTTATTTGCATAGCACAATAAACTGTGCCATTGTATGTCAACAATAATTCTACTTGACGCTTATCTCTTTGTACAATATATTTATTCACTATAATTCGAATAAAATATTTTTATTTTATAGACACGAAAGCAAACGCACTTTTCCACTCTTTTTTAGGAGGGAAGGGGGAGGGGCTCTGCAAGTGTGATCTAAAGTTTGCTACATCAATAAATTTGTACATTTCTATTCTATGTACATAGTATACCCGAAACTATTTCTAGTTATTTACACACCAAGACAAACGAACGGCATATGTAGTTAGATTAAAAATAACTGCACAGGGATTTATATGTTTAAAGAACACATCTGCACAATATGTATACACAATAACAAATTAATAGCAGGAAAGCGATAAATAGTTTAATATTTGCTGGACACGATATGACAAACTGGCCGAAATTCCCAGATGGACCACGATCTGACCCCATGAGTGACGCTGTACATATGTAGCCTCTCCATAGGAGTTCCATCTGACTTCACGCATACCAAGTAGTATAGGAGGTGGTATAGGTTTGTGATATACAGTATATATATTGCTGATGGTTTCGTAACCATTGTAGTTTAGACAATGAATGGGGCCTTACAGCATTCCACAACCCCCAACCTGTCGACCGCAGCGGATCACTCTTAGTCGGGTGTCGACGCCTTGACATGTCCTGCTTGGGATTCCGGTCATGCGGAGACGAAGCTCCTGCCTGCATAGTTTTCAGAGTCTTCGTGACACTCAAGCTCCACCACCAGAACATGGTGAGGACAATCGTTCAATAACTCGCGCTAAGTTTGCTAAAATCGAATAGCCTTCACTTTAAATTGATACGGCTAGTATTTTGTTTAAATAGAACGGTTGTTTAAAATGAATCCGGCTATTTTCTAATTTGATCCGAAAAGGTGTAGAATTTACCCCATCCATTATATACTTTACTGGTAAAAAATATTTTTCCGAGTCGAGCGCTATCTCAATCTCTCGATGAATGCGCGATTCGTAGTAGAGTTGAATACATGCTTCAGCAAGATTGCACACTACAGGTCCTTGAATTCGAACAGACACATCGATCACCTACTCGCTGAGGTAAGTTTGTTAGACTGACAATAATGATTTCTGCGTATTCGGGCTGTAATTGCAAGTCGAGGGGTTCCACGAGGTATTAATTCTCTCGATCGTCTCTTTGCCTCTTTTAGAGAACGCGACAATAGCCCTGCTGAATGCTACAGGATTGAAAAGGCCAAAAATAACAATAAACATTTCTAACATAGGATTAACCTAGTATTAGCAATCTAACATCTAACTTAAGCAAATTGATGACCGACGCGTCTGTAGTGTGCAATCTTGCTGAAGCCTGAATTCAACTCTACGGCCAATTGCGCATTCATCGACAGAATGAAATAACGCGCAACGTAATAGTTATACTCCATTTAGTGTATTTACCAAACCATGAAAAAGGTAATTAAAAAAACGCATTACCTTTTAAAAAAGAACTAGTGGCACACCCGCGCTTCGATTCGGCCAATAAAGCGGTAAAAATAGTGTGTGGCTATAAGTGAGCGCGGTTTGCTAGGAATAGACAAATTGGTAAGAAAGTCTGACCCCGAAAATTTACAGAGAAAGCTGTGCATTAATTAATTGTCAGGACTTTCCGTTTATCTGTAGCATATTGCTTTGTCATGCAGCACATAATAGATCGTATCCTTGCTCTATGGTGCAGCAATCGCTCATCTGTAGCATATAGATTTAGCATCGCAGCAATCGCTCATCTGCAGCATATTGATTTAGCATCGCAGCACATAACAGAGTATGGTATTTTTTGGGGGGGTATTTTCTGCTGAGGGACTCTCAATTAGAAATTTTGCATCTCGTGGCTATTTTCCCCATGTTTTCGCCTCACGTAAAACGGGAGGGGACATCGGCTTCTAGTTAGTTGAGGCATCGCGATTCGTTGAGCGGAGGGGCGCCCCACACGAACTGCTTTAGCCTATATTCTTCTCTTATGGCTTTAACATGGGAGAAGAAGCCTATGACCCCATGATGGGCTATGGCGAAAAACAAAAATGCTTGTTCTACCAATACTACATATACGCTTGTTATGGCGTCTACCCCCTATATACCTGCCCCATGTTCCCGAGCCTACTGTCATATGATGTGCCCCCATTTACATACACCCTTTATATGAAATAAGGATGGCATGAACATTTACGTAAACAGTAAGGCCAAAATGCGACATGTTTCGGTTATGCGATGACCAAACACTAACAAATGAAAGTACCTTTACTTAGATCAAAGGGGAGAAAAGTCTAATGTTAAAACACACAACTGATAATTTCAAACTTGAGCTAATTTACTGTAAAACTAAATTTAAACAGCTAAACAATGTACAGGGAAAATGCTCACTGGAAAATGTTTAAAAATGGGAAGCACCACAATTTGATAGAGTTTTATTTAACGAGGGACTAAAGTTCTGAATGGCAGTGGCCTCCTTAACAGCTAGCATCTCAGACTCAGACTCAGAACTGCAACACTCCAGGATGGTAAAACACTCGTAAACTTTCTCACGGCACTCCACGCAATCCACGAGGTGAGTGTGGATTTAACTTCGTTGTTGTTGTTGTAGGCGACCCCTTCCCGCCTCCATAGTCACGTTCTATGGGGGACCACCGCCTAGCTCTCCAGACCAACCCATATTGTTCCCCCACTGGTTCAGCAGCGCCACCGCCCCTACTCGACGGTGTCAGTCAATAGAGACCCGGGAGCAAGGATTGTAGGAATGTGGGTGCATGTAAAGAGGTGATGTGTGTTATGTGGATGTGTTTTGCAAAGTGGGCAGAGTGCATGGTGGAATTGATTTTGTGTAGGTATTCTTGGAGGAGAGGAGATTTGTCGCATCTGAGTTGTGAGAGAATTCTGCGCGTGTGTCGTGTGAGTGTTTGTTTATGGGTGGGGGTTGTTGGTTGAGAATTTTGGTATGTGGGCGCTGTGTGAGGTAATTGTTTGCAATGCTTGTGGTGTGAATTGTCTTCAAGTTATATTTGATTGTATCTTGTGTGGTTTCTGATGGTGGTGTGTCAATGTTTGTGGTGTATGATTGGTTATGAAAGATCGTTAGGTTTTGTATCGGTCGGGAGCAGGTTCTTGTGTCAGGTGGTGGAGAGGGTGCGTTGGGAGTAGTGATGTTCAATAGTGACAATAAGGAGGATCTTGCATTCGTCGTGGAGGTGATGTACAATAGTGACAACAAGGAGGATCTTGCATTCGTCGTGGAGGTGATGTACAATAGTGACAATAAGGAGGATCTTGCATTCGTCGTGGAGGTGATATACAATAGTGACAATAAGGAGGATCTTGCATTCGTCGTGGAGGTGATGTACAATAGTGACAATAAGGAGGATCTTGCATTCGTCGTGGAGGTGATATACAATAGTGACAATAAGGAGGATCTTGCATTCGTCGTGGAGGTGATGTACAATAGTGACAATAAGGAGGATCTTGCATTCGTCGTGGAGGT
>JAUYWV010087892.1:0-15389 GCA_032274565.1 Nematoplana nigrocapitula | reverse complement strand
GTGATGAAGTACGTGCACGAGAACGATGCGTCCACAGGAATACGTTGAGCAGATATAGCAGATCGAACGCGTTGGTCGGATATAGCAGATAGATCGCGTTGAACACAGTGAACGCAATGTTAAATTGTAGCAGAGAGAGAACGGAGGTCTGTCTTCGTCAATAGCCAAGCAACAACTGAGCTCTCTCTCGTTTTCTTCTCCATATATAAGCGGGGGGGTGGGGGTTGGTGACTCATCGGTCGGAAACGTGCACGCGCACGTGGGGGGGGTTGGTGAGTCATGATCTGGACCGTGGCTATCCTTTACTACTAGCAGTGTAGTGCTATATGAAAAAAGTAAATTATTGTAAACTGTAAGGGAATCAGTGATGTACTCAAGAAATAATCAAAGGAGAAGAACAGAGTATCGTGCTGGTTGTATATACAATTCTGAACTGCACCTCTGCTATCTGAATTTGTGATCATTTCTCTTACATGTTCCAGGGTGGTCTTTTTGCTGGATGATATTTATAATTGTGCTAGTCCTATAATAATAACAACGCTCTTCCCTGAATTTCTTCTGTGCCTTTGATAAGTACAGTGTAAATCGACATTGCATTTAATGCGTTTTGCATCTCATTATCAGCTGAACACATCAATCAGTATCTTATCATCAACTCCAATAGATTATTTAGCATTATGTATTGTGCATTGTAATGTACACTACACTGTTCTTTATTTTGCTTTCTTTACAGAAATAAATCTAGAAACATTGACGATCTCTCTTTATACCGGATTGAACGCCACAAATCCAATTCAAGTATGGAGCTGGTTGCAACTTCTACAGTCTGCACACTCCAGAAAGGGTTTGGCCTGCAGAAATATCTGACTTTAAAAGATTTGGTGAGAGGGTTAGGTCAATTTTTAATACCACTTCTACTAGAAAAAATAATTGTATTCTTCGTTAACACAAACACGTTCAAAGATGAAAGGAAGAGCTAGCTACTAGGCAGGAACAAAATACAAAATAGATTTCTAGGAAAGCACTCAAATATTACCAGTTAAAACAATATCAAGCTTTTCTATCTATCTATATGAACCATGTCCTTCTAAGACGTAGGTGACCATAGACTTCCACAAATCTCTATCCTTGCAGGTTTTGAATACATTGCCTACAGTTCGTCTGGTACTTGCACCTGCATCCATTTTCTAATACTTTCCATGTATGTTAGACGAGGTCGTCCTCTTCCTCTTTTCCCATCAATCATGCATGTTGTTATAATTTATTCTAGTCCCTCTTTACTCACAACATAGCCCAGGAATTCGATCTCCCTTTTTTATCAATTTAAATAAATTTTTTTATTCGTCTCCTCTATTTAGGACTTCGTCATTTGAAATGTCGTCTACCCACATTATTCCAGTCGCCATCTTTCTATCTCTCAATACTTTCTCTAACTTCTGAAATGACTGTTTTGACATGTTGATATTTCTCTTGAATTCTGAGTCGCATTGGCCATTTTCGGTGATCAAGCTTCCTACGTAGTTAAAAGATTTCGCTTGCTTAATGTTGACTTCATCAATTTTTAGCTGACTCTTCTGATCCTTTTGCTTGTTTAGCATCATACATTTTGTCTTTTGTCTTCCAACCAATACTTTGTCTAGAAAGCGCTGTAACTTTTCCAGACTGAGCTATTAGTTAAATACGTTGATAGTTTTCAATTTTAAAAAAGTGTCTCTTGTCCTTTATATACATTGCCTCCAACACATATAGGCCAAAGTCCTCCACATTGCCTCGGCGTGTTAATAATCATCCAGGTAAGTTCGGACCATTCATCGAGCGTTGCAATATTCTTAGAACGATATAAATTGAGGACAGTAGACCTCTTTCAATTTAATCATATCAACAATGGTGCTTCTACAGCAGTGTCTGTTAATTTTTCGAATAGAAATTTTCATATTTAAATTATTCGTAATAAACTTTCGTATTTATTTTTTGTAAAAAATTTTACGTGAAGCATTTTTAATAAATAATGTGTTCGAAGTGAACACAGAACCGACAAACATATCGAAGAAGGAAGGCATGCCAGACCCAAAGAAGAAGCTAGACCTTCGGGAGAGAATGTCTTATTTGGGACGCCTCTACAATCAATACTGCGAAGGAACTGTTGCAATAAATGACTATCTATTTGGCGTAGCACGCAATGTACTTTTTAAGTAGACACTTTTCTGTCATGTTTTTGTTACAATGTTTCAGTTATAACATATTCTACGTACAAATTATTACATATTCTCAAACAAATTAATCATGATAATTTAATTACAAAATTTTCAAAACGAATGTATTCCTTACGAAAAATTTTAACGAATAAATATTTACGAAACACTAAATACGAAAATATTATATACGAATTTTTCTTAAATACGAAATTTCTATATACTGTACATTCCTTCTACTGTACTCTATCTACATTAACGTAATAAATAATTTTCAAAATTCTGATTTTATTTTAATTAATGCTAATCTTTGTGTTTTCTTTTTAATTTGATATGTAACTATACAGTATATGTATGTACGTCTTTTTGTCAGCGGCTAGACATTTTAAAATGAATAAAAGTTTTTTCGAATGAGTGTGGGATAGAGGCAAAGCTGTAGAGGCCAGGGATATAATGCTGCTGAAAACCTCCGTGTGAAACCTCATGTGTTGGGCGTCTGGAATTGTATGATTGTCTATACTCTTATGTCACGATAAAATGAATTTTAATTAGACGAAAAACACTTTTTGACATCTGAAACCTATCACACATGCACACTGGTAGCGAACAAAAATATCTTCTAGCGAGTGTTTTGTATCATTCCATGATATCCGCTCTTCGTTGGCTTAACAACTGTCGTTTCGAAACTTTTGCAAAGTGAAAACAAATATGTATGTACATTTAGCCTTTGAGGACATCCCCAATGGATAAAATGTACCGAAGATGCACCAAATCAAAAACAGTGGTAACACTTTAAGATATCTACAAAGAAGATACAAAATCAAAACTATTGTCTAAACCAAACAAATTCCGTTGTGATTCCTCTTCGCTGTGAATATCGAAGAAATTGAACAAATCATCCAGGAGATAAGTCGAAGATTTACTGGCATTGTTGTGTTTTGAACACTTTGCAGATCATTTTCTTACGGAGTTGAAATCTCAATTTAGTCAACTTTCCAGAACTCTTCTCTGACGCTTCTCAATACTTCCAAAGAGGTCCAGTTCTGCAGGTATTCTCTTCTCATTGCCCAGATTCTAATAGTTGAAGTCATGAATATAAATGAATTCCAGATTCTCTATCAGAGACTTCGAGGGGATATAATTCCAGACATTAACCCATTTTATATCGCATTTTACATCTCCTGAGTGTGGCAGCACCTGTGACGTGCGTTTCTGTCTAACAAGGCAATTCAAGTTTGGGGTACTTGAAGAGTGAACTTCGAAGCCCCATGACTCAATCAAGAATTGACGATATATTACTACTACTTTGTGTGCAGAAATCAATTGCAGTTGGACTATGATGTGATTGTCCAGAAATTTGTAAATAAAGCACCACGCAGAATATTTTTATCTGAGCCACATTTTTAATGAACGGAAATAAAGAGTTTAATGTCGCTTTGTGAGATATTATTAATAGTGTTTCAATTTTTTCAAAGAAATACTGTTATGCACTGATTAAAGTTGGGCCTCTCTTTCAAATTTATCCTGATACACCACTGGTATGTATTTTCAGTTGGAGCTCTCCTGGCTTGGCTCTGACCTTGAGAGTGGCATTGCCCACTACGAAGTCCGTGTCAGTGATGATCCTAATGGAGTCAACATCCTTGCTCCTGTGCGTCACACAACTCATCAGGATGTCAAAATTTACAATCCAGAATTCAAAGATGGCACTCGATTCTACCTCAAGGTCTCTGCCACCAATGGAGCTGGTCTGAAAACTGAAAAGGTAGATAATCAAATTAAAGCTTTGTCTATTTACAAATCCTTTGACTTCGTCGCATGGCATCATTTATCAGACTGGGATGAAAAATGTTCTCCTGTAGATATGGACACATTGCATGGTTTATAAT
Organism: Nematoplana nigrocapitula; assembly: GCA_032274565.1. Taxonomy (NCBI): domain Eukaryota; kingdom Metazoa; phylum Platyhelminthes; order Proseriata; family Nematoplanidae; genus Nematoplana; species Nematoplana nigrocapitula. Next base: position 11,308 of record JAUYWV010087892.1, on the reverse strand, counting down.
TTATCCTATACATACATGTGCGTTTCGTGTCAATTTCAGACAGTTGGACCAGTTCTGGTTGACGTCACTCCTCCAGAATTCAAAGGGGAAATTTTTGTAACCGCCGACACCAATTCCCTTCTGGTGCGTTGGCTGAACGATGCCTTCTACGACAAAGAAGACAAGGAACCATTGACTCTACACCTAGGAATAGGTAATGCTAATATTTAAAAAATCATCAGGAACGATCTCTTTGACTCTTTTACTGTTATGGTACACCAGATGCAAAAAGAACTGTCACCAAAGAAATGTAGAAATAAAATGAAATCAACCAGTGTACGGTGACTATCGGTAGACAGCGCTACTACTATCAGTAAGCTGGGAAGGTACAAGCAGTAGACGCCTGTTGCCAAGTCCTATCGAATGATACCATTCTCAAGTCTGTCCAACTTCAAATGAGCCCGCAAATTCAAAAGCACTAAAATCAAAACTGCGCGGCCGTGCGTTGGCGGGAAGTGGTTCCCCGTGTTGGCGTGAGCATGACTTTGCCTGTGTATGACGTCGAAGAGTTGGCAGCCCCTGATTGACTAAACTATTTATGATCTCATTCAGATATTCTTGTTACTAGTTTTAAGAGAGTTAGAGATAACTAAACCCTTACTACTTCCTCAAGCTCATATCTGGGAGATATTTTACTGTCTACTCTAAAGTTAGACACTGAAACTATTTATGCAATTCCTTAAATAATATTACATGGACTTTTTTACAATTCATGTGATGAATAAGATCAAAGTTGTGGACATATTTAAACATTCTCTGCTAAATCCTGGATAATTCTCGTTTTATCGTTATCTAAGCCATTCATTGCGTATATTTACTAATTTGAAGGTGCACAAATGCGTGTTGCGTACATTTTCGCGTTGCAGGACTGCATAATGGACAAAAGATTTAATAGACGTGGATAGCAAAACCAACGTAACACGCCAGGCGAAAGTGCTTCATTTGGTTACTGAAAGACGCATGTGTGTCATCTATTTTGCCATGAAATTGCACACAAGCCAAGAGTCAAGCGGACAACCATACACACACAACACACACACACTATTGTACGCACGCAGGCAAGAAGCGTCACGTGCGGCAAAGAGAGAAAACAGCCATACCACATCACGTGGGCACTGAAAATAACCTCGTGTGTAATTGGTGGATCCTGACATTGGTCACGTGAAGAGACGGGCTTAAGAACGCAAATTTCAAATTGCGTCATTCTAGATCGGCCAGCAGTCTGTCGAATTGCGTCCAGTGTAGAAGTGTACTTTTTTGACCCGCTGCGTGGGTGTTTCATTTACGCGGACTTGACACAATGTGCAGCGTCTGTTTGACGACGGGCAGTGCTCTGTGCGGTGGCTTTTCAGTCGCGTTCGCGGTGATATGGATCTAAATTTATTTAAGTATGATTATTGTCACAAGCTTCTAAATAATGTATTTTATCCTACTGTAAATCTACCAACCAGAGTAAGTGAAAATTCTCATACACTAATAGACCACTGCTTAGTAAAAAGTCTGACTTCCAATATAATTACACAATTAATTACAACAACATACATTTCTGATCACTTTCCTTTTATTTTATCCTTTGACTATAATCTGAGCACTCAACCTTATCAAGAAAATAGACTTTATAAAAGAGATTTATCAAATGTTGATAATGTTGGATTATTAGAAGAAGTAAAATGTCAAGTATAAGCACAATAAATGAACAATTTGATAGTGTCAACACCTCAATTTGTAAGATTCTAAATAAATATGTTCCTATTAGGTTTTAGGAAAAAAGAAACAAAAACTACTTCAGAAGCTTTATTTTAGTAAAGGCATTTTAAAGTCATTAAGATAAAAACAGAAACTATTTTATTGGTATAAAAATTCCAAAAATGTAGCAGACTACAACAGATAAAAAACTTATAAAAATAGAAAATAATTTAGATATAGCTAATGCTTTTAAAAATTTATTCTGTTCAATAGCACACAAAATTATTAGTAATAATCACTGTCAAACAGATCATTACGAGACTTATCTAAAAGACCCAAATAAAACTTTATATTTCTCTAAAAATGTTCGATTGATGAATTTACTAAAATCAAAAGAGCATAAGTAAATGTACTCTACCAAATTATATACCAATAAATTTTTTAAAGTCTATGGCTACTAGCCTTAGCCCTTTGTTATGTACTCTGATTAATAACAGTATTAATATATAGATATTTTCCCAAATGCTCTGAAGATGGCAGTTGTATTTCCAGTGTTCAAAACTGTGAAAAGGACAACAATGAATAATTACAGACCTATTAGTATACTATCTGTCATTTCTAATATATATGAGAAAGTTATTTGTACTAGATTAATTGATTTCTTGGAAAAATTAAACAGGTTGAGCTACCATTAATTTGACTTTAGAAAAAACGAAATGCTGAATTATATATACAAACTCTTGTATAAAACATAAGTGAAGGTTTATAAGATAAAAAATACATATGTATTATGTTTCTTGATCTTAACAAACATTAGATAGTGTAAATCATGAAATTTTAATATCAAAGCTTGAATACCATGGAATAAGAGGAATACCTCTAGAACTTTTGAAAAATTATTTATCCAATAGAAAAGAATCAACCAAGGTTAATAATGTTTTGTTCGATAAAAGATCAGTCACTATAGGCGTACCCCAAGTATCCATTCTGGGTGCCTTGCTTTTTCTAATTTACATAAATGATGAAACTGAAATATATGAAGCTAGCAAAATGCTTCTCTTTACTGATTATACAACTGCAACAACATATGAGAATAATAAAACTCAGTTAGAAAATAAAACACAAACTATTTTAAATGATTTGCATGGATGGTTGAAAAGTAATAAACTAAGTTTAAATTTGAGTAAGACAAACTTTATACTATTTAGAGCTAAAAACAAACCAAGATTGAATCTTAAATTTTAAAATTGGAAATACAGTGATACCTATCACATGCCAAATACATGGGTGTAAATATTGATGAAAGCTTAACATGGAAGCAACATCCTTATATATGTTAGTAAAGAAAATCTCTACAAAGTTAGGCATCATGAAACATCTACAAAATAAGACTAATAAAACAATCCTTAAAATGGTGCATTATGCTTTCATTTATCCCCATCTCTACTACTGTACAACTGTATGGGGTTGGTCATATGTATGTCATCTACAAAAACTAATACTGCTACAGAAAGAGGCAATCAGAATAATAAATACAACAACATACCTCGCTCATACCAAACCTTTGTTTTGTGAAGGAAATTTATTAACTATGTAAAGTCTGATTAAGCTGAGAACAACCCTACTCTTTTATGATATCAAATCCGAAGTAAATCACCCTTTAAATTGGTACTTCCAAAGAAATCAAAATATTTCTGGCAGACAGTCCAATCACATCCAGTTATCTTATTCAAGAACTGAGATGAGAAAAATAACCATCTGTGGAAATGGCATTTCTGTAGAAAATTTATATCTGCATACATTTTAGGAAATTCAAAATAGAAACATCTTTAAAAAGTTTCCTAAATGTTATTTGCTTGATGAGCAAGCCTAAAGAGTTTTATTTTTATTTTTTGAATTCTAAAGAAAATCATGGCAGATTGTTTTCCCTAATAATGTACATATACCCTCTACCTACAGGCCGACATTTTCAATTAGAAGAACTGTTTGATGGCTGTTTTTTGTTCAAGTAGTTTTGTTATATAAGTTTTGCATTTTCCCTTAAATATTAGTTAAATCGCATTGTACATTTTTTATAATTATGTAAACCTCTCGGGAGAGCATGATGGCCTCCATCGCCTTTTGGTGCCTGCCATCCTGCTTCCCTTAGAGGTATATCAGGATGCACTCCCATTCTCTTGGCAGCTCGTGACTGGTAGCCATTTTTATTTTCTTTGACATTTTGTCGCAAATTACAATCACTATATAATTCAATTTCCAACTCTGCTTGTCATTCATTAGTTTACCAAATATTCAATAATGTTTTAAATGATTGATTCTTCGTCATAATTAAAGATCAATTGTTCTAGAATTCTGCAAAGTGTTTTGAGATTAAGTTATTTAGAAATATGGCAAAATTTGTTCGATTTAGTAATAGAATTGTTTTTCATCTACCGGTAATGTGTTACAACAAATCGATCAATAAATCAATAATGGGAAATGCAATATGACTGTTGTCAGTGATGATTTCACTGCGACGTAAGGTGTTGTTATCTTCACAAAATTTCATTAAGATCGCATATCATGCATAGGTGGAAAAGTGTTGTATAGTTTTGATAGTCTCAAAATGGCTTAAAATGGGCCCTTAGAATGGAACTATACGGATAAAAATTAGAAAAACAACATCGCGCAATTCAAAGGGTGGGTAAACGAAAATTATTTTGGGAAGCTTTTCATGTTATCACATCAAAAGGATATTGAGGTTTCATAGCGTTAAAATAATATCTACACAACACCTATATGTTCTCGTAACTGATCGGTCCTTCTCTTTACGGTAAATTTGCTATTCTATTTTTAGTAAAGTTACTCGCATTTCTTCCCATCCGTAAGGTGATAAGCCAAGCAGTGATAACGCTTTCAAATACGAGTCGCTGGACCTGACCGACATTTGCCGCCGTGGACCGGGCAGTCGCTACTGCCAAGTGAAGTTGGACTTGACTCAAACCGAGTGGCGGCGACTTCACATTCGCCAGACCTACTTCGTATCGATCAGAGCCATCAACGGGGCCGGTCTATCGATGACTGCCTCCTCCCCCGAGTACATTCACGATCCACTGCCCCCGTCCAAAGGACGCGTTCTGGACCAGGCGCCCGCGGACGAGCTGCCGGACGATACAATGGGGGTATTTAGTTAATTAAAAGAGTATACAGTAGAAACTCATTAACGAATCATTTTATTTGTTTAGAGGGGCTAAAGCGAGGGCTGATCTTAAACCACTCTCTCGCTAGCTGATAATAATTCATGTTCAGACTTTGAAACCTGCATTATCCCCAATATTGCACTGAGTGTGTCAAGAGTCTGTTCGAGAGACAAGCGCTCATTGAGTCACTCATTATTTCAAAAAGTGTTCGGAAGAATTCCTTCTTAAGCGCTCATAAACGAAGCCTTCAATAAGTCTGGTTTTCATCATTTCCTCTACATACAATAGAAATTTAGTTTTTGCTATTGGGTGCTTTGATTCGCTGAAACCGGTGTGGTAGATCGCTGAGTAATGACACATTTTTGTCAACTCAATTCGTTCTCGCTACTACGAGATCACTCCCTTCGTTATCTGCTGCTTCTCTGAAACCGACTTCAAAGATTTTATGATGGCGCATATAGGACGTTTAAAGTCATCATCTTCCGACATGATCAAACAATGAGCATAATTTCCCGAAACCATTATTTCATACAAAGCGAAAACGTCCAATAAGACATATGACACGGCCATCGCTTTCGTAAAAGTTGCACAGTAGATACTACGCTAAAAAGCGCGCTAATTCAGTGTTACTAGACCATTTGACACGTGTGGTTAATCACGTTGTATATCTTGACCTCAGATAATATATACTGTATGCTGTTTAGCAAAGCTAGGAAACTCATTTGTGAACAAAATGTTCAGTATGTCAATCGGAAAACCATTACAGAAACGACTATTACAGTCGGTTGAAATGTAAGCTTGATTAAAGCTATTACACTTCCCCCATAGACTCAAGATAGGTGGCCGTTCGTACAACTACTATTTAATTATTGAACTACTATAAATCATAGTTTAATGGAAAAATTGCTTAGCCAACAGAGAGGTACTGATATGTATGCTTGTATAAATCCCATGATTAATCTTTTCACCCCGTCACATCAACTCGATAAAACTACCAGCTTACTAATTTGATCAGTCAACTGGCTGAAATGTCTACTACTGCCAAATATGAAGCAATAGTAGTGGTGGTTACTGAGGAGGAAGTGCTGCTCATGTGCAGCCAAGCGTTCCTTAATCTGCTCCAATTTTCTATAGCCAACTAGTTTGGTGTTCGTATTGCGCGCTGTGCAAGAAGTTGTGTAATTTTTCAGATGGAAAATGACGTGGATTATCAGCTGTCCGCCTCCACGTACAGCGCCCGCTGGTTCGGTTTTACCGGTGCCCAAAGCTACTCGATTTGCGTGGGTGACCAGCCTTTCGACTGCTCCACCCATCCCTCCACTGATGTGGGAGATGCAACCAGCTACACAGCAATACGACTTCGCTTGGAACTCAATAAGGTGAGTCCAGCACTGCACTCAAATTCTGTTCAGCTTACCAAGTCTTGCAAGAAAACGATTGCTTCGTTTACCAAGTCTTGCAAGAAAACGATTGCTTCGTTTACCCAGTCTTGCAACTAATCGATTGCTTCGTTTACCAAGTCTATGACGTCATTTTGTTTTACATCTTATTAGACGCTTAGCGCTTTGTGAACCAGGTTTTATGCGTTCACATTGGAAAGAGTTGACCTTGTAATCAAGTTGGTTATCGAACCGCTCTTCCTTGCTGTCTCATTGCTTTCTGTCAATTGTGAATACCCGCCATATTGTTCCGGTAGATATTTGATTGGCAGCATTTGTTATCGCATATGAATATGTCCTTGTCCCTTCCAATTCCAGAAATATTTTTTCACTGTCACTGCTCGGAACGGGAACGGGCAGACGAGAAGGTCGTCTAGCGGTATTCTCGTCTTGGGAACCGATGCTGCCCTTCCACCCAACACGGTCAAAGATGGTTTACCCTGCTTTTGTAAGACATTTGTTTTGAGCTGGAAATATATTGACTCTAAATGGTATGCGTATTTAGAAAATATAAGCCCATTATCTAATATAAACTTTCTATAATATTATTGAATCGGGAGCCATGTAAACCCGAAGCAAAAATTAATTGTCCTAATTAGAAGACAGAATGTCGTAGTCTGCAAATAGAATCCTTAGTTATGTAGAAGACAGAATGTCGTAGTTTGCAAATAGAATCCTTAGTTATGTAGAAGACAGAATGTCGTAGTTTGCAAATATATTCCTTAATTATGTAGAAGACAGAATGTCGTAGTGTGCAAATAGAATCCTTAGTTATGTAGAAGACAGAATGTCGTAGTCTGCAAATAGATTCCTTAGTTATGTAGAAGACAGAATGTCGTAGTCTGCAAATAGAATCCTTAGTTATGTAGAAGACAGAATGTCTTAGTTTGCAAATAGATTCCTTAGTTATGTAGAATTTCTAAGTAGTTTGTTTTAGTTAGAAGACAGAATGTCGTAATTTTAAAATAGATAGTCCTAGTTAGAAGACGGAACGTGGTAGTTTGCAAACAGATGCTCCTATGGAAAGCGTATATTCACTTTGCAGTATATAAGTTATATTGGTAACTTTATTATTTTTCATAGTTTAATTTAAAGACTGAAATATATAATTATTATTGTTACTTTATCTGCGTTCCTCTTTAATAATTCCTCTAAACAGACACGTTTTATTTTATCTATTGTAGCCGGTAAATCCGACAAAGACAAAGAAAGGGTAGGTGAATGCAAATAATTATTTATTTTCCCTATTTATTTACAATTAATGTTTCATACTAAAGTCCAACTCTCTCTTTTTCTCTTTGTCACAGACCAGTGGCATACCTTGCAATACTAATATCGACTTTCAAACTTCCATTCACCAAGTGACGGCATTCTGGGTACTTCCACCAGGTCTTCTGAGTCTGTTCACCGATATTTATTGGGCTTTGGAATTGGTGACAGTAGGAGGTAGGAAATGTCATTTTTTCTTTTTCATTCTAAGGAGGTCATTCCAAAATTAGTCAATAATAGTCTACGAAAAGACGTTTTCGACAGTGTGGACAAGAAAAGCCCTCTGGAAGCATTTGAGGCATTCCGATATCTAGTAGTAGTAGTAGTAGTAGGCGACCCTTCCCCCAAAGTCACGTGCTAAGGGGGTCCGCCGCCCAGCTCCCCGGGCCAGTCAATCTCGGGCCCCCACTGCTTCAGCAGCACCACCGGCCCCACAGGGTCTCTCTAGAGAGATCCGGGAGTAAGGATTGTGGGAGAGTAGGTGCATGTAAAAAGGTAATGTGTATTATGTGGGTGTGTTTTGCAAAATGGGCAGAGTGGAGATTTGTCGCATCTGAGTTGTGAGAGGATTCTGCGCGTGTGTCATGTGAGTGTTTGTTCCGATTTGTTTATGGGAGGTGGCTGTTGGTTGTGGGCTTTGTTATATGGGCGCTGTGTGAGGTGGTTGTTTACAATGCTTGTGTGAATTGTCTTCATGTTATGCTTGATTGTGTCTTGTGTGGTTTCTGCTGGTGGTGTGTCGATATTTGTAGTGTATGCTTGGTTATGAAAGATGTTGCCCAAGAAACACCTGGCGTCGAAATGTCCAACCGGATACGAAGAACGCTAACTACAGTTAGAATGATCTGGAAAGGCTGGGTCAGGATAAAGAACACCAGATAGCATTCGCTGGTCGCCTAGGTTCCAAGAAGGACAATGGGCCTAAGTAAGAAAATGAGGTCTGTAACAATTACTTATCACTAAAATGACTTTTTTTGACGTTTCTAAGTTCGTTACGTTGAACTTTCATAAGTGTATAAAGAAACGTTTTAAAATGAAATATTCTTTAGGTATTTTTAAAAGACAATTCAAATACACTATAGGTAGCTGCACGACTTTAAGCGTATAAGAAGTGGTAGGTTGAAGCAGTAACATCATACTAGGTGAAACCACAGACTTCTATATTAACATATATTAACATTATAATAATATAGAAGTCTGTGGGTGAAACCCTCTCAGCACTTCCTCGTTTTCCGCCAGCTCATCTGTTCCATCCTTCTCCATAGCCGTATCTCACTGCTTTGCAATCTCTTGATATCAGCCTTCTTCTGAACCGGCATGTTTCCGAGCCACATACAGAAAAATGATTCACATCTCTTCTGTAGCCTCCCTTGCACGGATTCATTTGTATAGCAACAACATTCTCTAATTAGAGACATCTTTATTTATCGCTATTCATGTTTCTATATCTTCTGTCGGGTTTCGCTATACTCAGAAAAAACTGGAGTTCGAAACAGACAGCTCGACAAACCTCAGGGACGAAAATTGTTCCTAATAGATGGTGACAAAGGGTTTTCGATCAAGATTTCTTACCTAATTGTCATTTTCTTTTTTCCATAATCAGACAATGGCAATACTACGCACTATTTGGACTATGTTCTGGTAAAGAACGCTGCATACATCCTCCAAGCAGGTGTTTATTTAACTAGCGGACTTCGCTATCGATCCGTTCTCCGGTTTTGCCACGGTCGTGTCTGCTTCAAACCAGCCCGTACAGACGGCTTTGTGGCTCTGGACAAGCCGCCTATACCCGGTAGTCTGACTATAACGAGAAATATTGGTTCGAGAAAGGTATGGACGAACTTCGGCATATTGGAGCGCTGAAATATATTTTATAGAAAAATGTGATATTATAAAATATTATCAACATATTACCGCAATTCTATACTCACGGCGAAAAGGACGAACACACTATTACATGAATTACTATGAATTTATAGATTAACAATCTACTGCACAGTAGTATCGCGTATGACCACCATTTTTCTTAAAAGACTGTAGTAGTCATCTGGGTACACTGGCAATGAGATTTCGAAAAGAGATTTTGTGGCACAGCATTCCATTCCTCGACATGCCTCTGTGCAAGTGACTCTAGGTGGTCACAATTTAATCAAAACGCCCAACGCATGCCCATGCCAAACCAAGATGTCCCGAAGCCACGTGTGTATTCGCACCATCACTCCGAGTGACCCCGATCACACCGTGGCGGATCAGTAATACTATTGATGACGGCGATGTGTAGAAAGAAGAGTAAGACGCCAACGAGTGTTTGGAAGAAAATAGCAATGATATTTCGTGTAGCGAGAGGTGGTGAGGTGTTGGCGGGGAGTCGTTTTTGGAGAAACCTTTGCACTTCGCGGCACAATATTAACGACACAAATAATCTGATTGCTTACTTGTACAGAGAAGTTTTTTAATGTTTAGATTGCTGTGGAATTTCTCCAAAATGCTTTCGTCGCACAGTACATCAGGCAGTACAAGTGGTCCGTGGGTGATTTAAAAGATGCCGAAAGAATTCTGCAACCCTGGCAGGATCTCCGTATACCGCCCTCTAGTACCGAACACGAGCATACTGAACACAAAAAACTGGTACGTAGTGAATTTTCTCGTTGCAAATTGTTCTTTCTAGGTTTCATTCGCTTCTATTCTCTTTCTGTTCTCGCAGATCTATTGGGAATTTGACGTGAAAGATACCTGGTCAGCTGCCAAATGTCTGTATGTGGTTGTTCGCGGTTACAACAAAGCTGGTCACTTTACGGACTCTAAGAAGAGCGTATGGGATTGCCGCAAGATTACCAAAAATCGCGTGATAGATGCCAGAGGTATACCGGATATGTTACTGTTGCTTCAGTTCGCACTGGCTTAGTATTTAAGATGTCTATGTTTATTATACTATTTTACTTAGTAATTACTTTAGTAATATATGAATATTATAAGTATACTTAGGATAGTTTTGTTGCATATGGTAGGTAAAAAAGGGAGATCAAGGAAGAGCTTCTCATTGTTGGTGAAGAGGTGAGATCTTGGTCTTGGCTACATTGGAGGGAGAGGTGTGTGCGAAAGTAAAGGCTCTTCCACACGATCGCGTCCGGCGCTAGCGCCTAGCGTGCGGAGCGATGGTTCCATCCACACGATCGCGCCCGGCGCTAGCGCCTGGCGTGATGGATTGGTTAAATATTATTGATTTATCTTCAGTGTTCAGTGTCTAGAAGATTTTCCGATGCCTACTGTGCTATCTAAACCAATTTGGGCAGGCATTTTCATTGTATAATTAAAAAAACAACGACAGCGTAAACAAGGGTGCGAACAATGGCTCCTCAAGCGACATGAAAGCGGTCACTCCCAATTGCTGAAAGAACTTTTGGGTGATCCTGACGACTACAGACATATTTTACGTATGCGTGAGCCTGATTTCAGTTATTTTTGTCTCTTGTCGAATCATTTATTATTAAAAGGACACGCCAATGCGCGTGGCTTTACAAATTCCAAAAGCTTTTCAAAAGCTTGTTGACGAATGTTTCTGTCTTTATATAAAGGCGATTTCACCTGCCACAAACATGGTTGGTCTCCATACACCTGAATAAATTCCCTGGTCATCTCCTTACTTAACTCAAAAGCCATCGGTAACGGTAATTGCAAAACAAACACAAAACGCAA
>JAUYWV010087781.1:0-15391 GCA_032274565.1 Nematoplana nigrocapitula | reverse complement strand
AAAGATCCTGCGGGCCTTCACCGCAGGAAGGGCAAGAGGGGGAATCGGTCAGGCTGATCCGATGGAGGTAAGAGGCACAGTCAGTAGAAACCCACCACCAGATCTATGGATGCTACAGGCTTCTGTTAAGTCCCTCAACCTTGAGAATGAGACGATTAATCCCACCCAGAACATCAACACACAATCGTTACGCTAGATTTAAAGACAGTGACATAACTTCTATGAACTCAAAAACCAAGCACTATGTAATGTTGTGAAAGGCAATATTAATACTGTATATTAGTTGTTGTGTAACTTCATATTATGTTCAATTGTCGGCTTTTTTTCATTTCTTACAAAAGTAGGAAAGTACTTTTTTTTAAATGGTATTTGCATATTCCACAACAACGAATAAAATGCTACAAAAGCGAAGAGAAACAATTCACAATAGTTGAGGCAAAAATTGGAAACATTTTGGAGGAATGTTTCTAATATGCACAGCGACAAAGGAATATGTACAAAAACGGTTCGTTGAACCGTATCAAATAGAAAAGATGAATCACATGAGCACATTCAGCATCGCCAACATGGAATCTCATTATATCAGCACAAAGTTGAAAAGTACAAATAACTGAGACGTAGCCAGGAAGGAAGACCCAATGAAAGAGCACTAGAGAGTGCGGATTAGGCAGTAATTCTCATTGAACAATAAATCACATGTCAACTTAGCCGTGAATGTGTTCAAATAGCAAGCACCAATGTTTCGTCGATCCAACCACGCATTCACTAACTAAATCACTGGAGTTTCAAATAAAACAGAAGAAACAAACATAATATACAACACGCGGCAGAGCTGGAACTCGGCCGAGAAAAGCACAATCTACTCGAGACGAGATACTCATTGTCTGAAAGTATCATCAAATGGACAGACCCCGAGTGGGGTGTGTTTGAGGATAGTATTGAGTTTTGATTGGAGAACAACGGAGATTAGTGAAGTTACTATGCCCATACATCGATTAATAACGAATATAAAATAAATGTAAGTCTAGGAAGACGCCAACAGTCACTAAAGCCTGACAACTTTGAGAAGATGCCACCATTCGTAAGGAAGGTGGACACATCATGGGCCACCGTAGCAAAGACAGTGAGTAGGCAGAGCAAGGCAAAGCAAGATGGATGCGAGTGAAAGGACACAAGATCAACTGGCCTGAGTTTAAATAAGCAAGGGCGGAAGAGGGTGGATCGTGTGGAATGGAGAGTTCAGAGAAGAAGACAAAAGTGGATTTGACGGGGTGCAGTAAGAGTGAAAGGAGAAGTACACTGCCAAGTGAGACTGGTGATGCTAGGGAGAGTTTCAGGTGAGGAAAATCAGAATGTGTAGTAAAGTAACTTTGCTGAAACTAATCCTAGCATATTATCTACAAATAAATGTATATACTCTAAAAAATGATGTAATAGTGTATGTATCTGTTCGCAGAAAGCATTGGGCTGGCGACAAACTGGCAGACCAGATGGAGTGAAGTTTGGGAAAACGTTACGTTTAAATCCTAGACTCTAACTACGTCATTGACAACGCTCAAATACCAGACACTCTGCGTCTCACGAGATTAAATACCTATAGGTGGGCGCAATTGCCACAAACCAGACGAGACGAGATTAAATGATGCCTGTCTCGAGAAGTCGGTCAAGCCAACGAACCACCTCCTCCATAGGTCTGTCCAAAGCTCCGCCACGACCAGCGAACGCTGTGTCGAGGAGAACTGGAGAGGTGAGGCTAGTGAAAACATGGCCGATCCGTCGTTTGGTCTTCTCGGTCAGATGTCGGTGTACCAAGGACCGGACGAGGCGTTCGCAGACCCCAAGAACATCAGTCAGGAAGGAGCGGTCGTAGGAAAATTCCACCCGATGGAAACTCACCTGCGCGGAGGAACAGTGAGTTGAATTGTTGCTACTCTACTCATCTGCCAATCCGTAAAAAACGGGCTAGCCTGATCCTCTAAGAACAGAACGCGATTGGCATCACACTTCACGTGTTCGAATCATTAAGCTCTTTATTTTATACCAGTATAACACCATCACGTTAGTATAAACTCGTCTCGCATACTGTAAATGCATACCTGCAGTTTTCATGTTCACTTTTAAACAACGCACAATACAAAAATGCTGATTCAATGTCAGCAACGTTCGCGACATAATTTCAATGGCACCACAGTATAAGAAGGGATAGCAGTAGTTACAGTATTCATAATTTGTAGCATTATAAAGGAAGGAACACACGATGCGAATTTTCTTACAGTTTCGACCATAGAGTAGAAATGCATAGAGTTCCGTCTCTTAAAATCTGAATGATATATCTATCAAACTACTTTTTTGCGTTTATTACAATTAAAATAATATGAAAACATCAAACAATTATTATGAGGATGATTTGATATCTAATAAAAAGTTTTGAAATATACTACTAACACTGTACAATTAATAGTAGTAATTTACAAATTTAAATGAATTTTATTAATTTAAAAAAATCCTATAGTTATCAACTGCGTTTGATTGGCTAATAAATCTGTATTAAAACTTCACAACTCTCATCGGACGCAACTCGGCCTGTGAAACCGTGCTACATACAGCTATCGACGCGGCGCCCTCCAACATATAGATTTTTCCCTGTGCAGAATCGTATGTCGCGTTTTACTTTAGATAATTCTATAACTTAGCCGTGTCGTGTAGGCGTGGCTATGACTGCATACAACTACAAATAGAAATGACATGCCTATTCCAAATAACCAAACTTTGAATAGAGTCCATAGTAACCACCTTGTAGACGGAACTCTATGTAGACTCCATGCACAAAGCAGTGCTCCACACCAGTGCTTTCGCAAGCTATACTTACAAACTCAAACTCAGGCATCTAATTTCCAAAATTCTAATAAAAATTGGTTGATTGTGACATTCCATGCAATCTTTGGTTTGATCTTGGCCTCTTCGACTTCTTTAGCGACCGCGAAACTAGTTTCGAGCGGGTGAGTCGCTAGGACGGGCCGTCTCCCCAGGAATTCAATGAGTGCAGCACCGTTGCTGAATATATATCCTGAGGTGAAGGACGGGGGCCACAGGCGATTCGTGTCCAGTGGGCTGCAGCGTCGTTCTCGCAATCTATCTAGCAGGATGTGCTTCGCGGTTGAGGGGAGTTTGCAAACTGGCGGGCAGTTCTTCGCCCTGGGATCTTTTTCATTCTTGACGAAGGCGTTGTAAGCTTGAGACGTGGCCATTTCCGCATCTGACTTGGTGAAAAAATTATTCTCGAAGTAGGTTATAATCCTTTAAGTAATGCGTTGCCTCCCCTGTTGGCTTCCAAGAATTATGCAACGCTACCCAATTCCCCTGTTTCTTCCCTTCTTCACCTATCTCTGATTGGTTTGCTTCATGCTCGAGTCTAGTGATAATTTCAGAGTTTTTTCTTCGTAACTCTTCTTGCGGTTCCAATAGCGAAATCGGACAGTTTGTAAAGCCATCTTAAATGCGATTGTCGATTCTAGTTATTTTCACATACGTGACTCTCCCCCCGATTTGTTTTACATTCACCGTAAAATAATATTGTAGTTACGAAAGCATTTTTTTAGTAACTTAAATAAAATATACTAGGAGTGGGTACTCGCGTTGCAGGGCAATAGAATAGAATAGAACGTTGTCACATTCAACAACTCATCCCTTATAACCACGTACTTTGCCAGGCAATGTATTTAAAAAATGTATTGTTTAGCCTTTAATCCGACAGCTTCTGCTCCTTTGGGGGTACCATATGTTTGAATAGTATACAAATGTTTATTTGTTTACATGATAAGTGTATTTCGTTTAAATAGAATTTTAATAGACGGTTTCATGTTTCTTTAAAAAATTATTTAAATTTGCATATACACACACCTGTAAATTGTTTACCACTATTGTACTTAGAAGTGTACATGTTAGTAATGAATGAAATTCTATTAAACAGTGTATACCTAAAAGTGTATGTTTCATCATTAACCAACATTTCAGACTCTGTTTAATACTTGTCTTGTCGAAATTGAATAATCCCCGATCTAATTGCCTCTCTGTCTGCAGCTATAAAAACGAAAACAATTTTAGAGTTAAAAATGAATTCGGAATATATAGGGTGATCTATAATTCATGTCGTTTTATTATTTATATTTCATTTTCAAAAAACGACATTTATTTTGGATCAGCCTATATAAGGATAGATGTATGAAATGACGCAGTATACTGTATATTTTATTTTAACAAATTTTAATCGATAAAACGCTTTCTGCTTCTCAGTAAAATATTTACTTTGAACAGTATATATATAGCCATCACACTAGCATAAGGTGAACTTTGTGAATAAAGAAGCATGAACTCTGATGCTGTTTCTTTTATACGGCAAAAAACAGATAAATGAATCACCAACAAGGCATCCAGAGAGTTTTGTACACGCACCCCACTCCTTTCATCTACCCACTCCGCGAACTGGTGCACTTTTAAAGACGAATTGTGGTCTCACAGACTTTGTAATTCAGGCCATAGATAAAGGCTGCGGCCGAAATAGGCCCCTGCTTAATAATTTTATAGGAAATTTTGAGCCATGGAATAAGTAGGCCGCCGTTTTTCATGATCGGCGGCCTATTGTAGTCGCCGTCTTTAAAATCCACCCTATAACTCTAACAATAATCACTATATTGTTTTACTATACTAAATTTCATTGTACTTATCCTCGTGCTCCGTGTTGTATCTGTAAAACGAGGTTCTATTACGTACAGCAGCGCTAGAACCATGGTAAATAAGCAATACTGTTTTACAATTAGTTGATTTTTGTATTTTTAAGCGCTTTAATATAATAACTATAAAGTTGTACTAATAATTTAAAGGACTAGGTATATCGCTAAATAAAAAATAGAAAATTTGAGCTATAATTTATAAATCAAATCAGTGTCGTTTTTTGTGCTAATTTCAGTCTCATGTGAATACTACGTAATTGATTTACTATATTTTTGGTATACATAATTCTGACTTTACAATTATTATGTTATGACGATCCTCTACTCTCTAGTTATAGTTGGCGATCCTAAACAAGCTGGCCCTAAATTAAAATTTTCACAATTATTTACAAAGTCAAAGTTATCCCAGTGATGAAGCCAATAAAGAAAAGACTCAAACAAAGTGTCTTTGTACAGCTGTCGGTAAATAAAATCTTGCAAGTAGCTCTCAAAAATTTGATCGGAGGTACCATGCATCACACGAAACTTGGTTTTACAATTACCCCAAGTCCCTTCAAAAGTATTTGTACACAAAGGGATCGTTAGGGTCAACAAAATTGAGTGAGTGGTTTACTGTTTGATGGTTCGCCAGCTGGTTGTATGCTGCCCACATGTCTGTGATGATGCGAGTTCTTGGGAGAACATGCTGTTGAATGATAGGGAGGAGTATTGCTATACTACGTTTCTCAACTTTCACCATACAAGCTTATGGACTATTGCATTGCACCATACCTAAGACCCAGTATCCAGGTCCAAAAACACCTAGGCGATACTTTTGTTGGAAAAATTTAGATTTGACAATTTCTACGACCATTCCAGGCCTTCCCATTTATACTAGTAACTAGATAATCAGTAAAATACTAGCAACACACATCACAAAAAAGTTGAACCAATCAATCAGACTAGCATGTGATACACTTGTTTCCTTACATATTACGGCTTGCTTGACATCCAATATCCACGAGTAAATCATCTCCAAGAGTTTGGAAAGTGGCTATTAAAAAAGAAAGAATTGAGCAAAATAGATTTGCGGCACTTGCAAGTTTTACAGTACTAGCATTTCCCATTATTGGAGTCCACACGATTGCTATAGACCATATCCATATTGCACTTAGCACAGCGAAGGGAATTGTATATTAGTCCATTGGACACAAGGTAGTTTAAAGTCTTTTCAGAATTGGATGTTATTTGATAAATATCTCGTAGTATAAAGGGTTGAATATCAATAACAACATTGTCACTAATTGTAATGGGATTGCTTGGACCTTAGTCGACCAACCAGCCATGATTAAATAAAACTAAAACTACTATAAATACCGCCAAAGCTCGGTCCAGTGAGTAAAACATTAATTATTTATAACTAATTAAACATAATAATAGTAAATAATAATAATTTTATATTAAAAAAATATATTTGTTAATCTGGCAAAAAATTTAATCTATGGCTAGTTTGTTGAAATACTATCTGTATTCGATTTAGTTTGCTTGTCAGCCGCCCCGCCCCATATTTTTTTTATTTGAAAATTTTTTTTTAGTTCCGTTGAGTCATTTCCAGCTATATATATAGTGAGATACAGCTTCAGTCAGGCAATAATATAAACCTCTGTTAGCCGGCTTCTGACTGCAGTAAGGGGCTAACAAGTGAGGGAAGTATGAAGAAGCTATCCCGACTTAAGAAAAGATAAAAAGGTGTGGTCACAACGAACAAAACTTTATTATTAGCTAGCACAGCCCACCTAGGGCGAAACACAACCAAAGAAGTCAGCTAAGCTGGGCACACAAACAGCTCTCTCAGCTACCAACTCGTACAGGGCAAAAACAATTATGACGTGTGTGTATGTGTGTTCCTCCGGCAGAATGCCATAAATATAAAATCAACTGTACAAGCAAACTCAACCCAGCTGAACACAAGTCAATACACAGATCAATACTGCCATACCAGCTCGGTACAAACTTAACACCACTCCAACCAGCTGATCTGGAAAACAAACTGCATGACCAACTCACAGCTAACAAATCAAATACTGTATACAAAGTTTAGCACAAAGTGCTAACACCTCTATTGATTTAAATACACTAACATTTCTTTCCACATAACTAATGATATCCCTTCAAGCTCATTTTTATACAGTTGTTCATATGGTTTATATAAATGTATGATAAATAACTAAAAAAAAACCATAGAGGATTTCATGCTGTGTATATGCCGGACTCCATGTGGCCTACTCAGATATGTACTCCAACTTGGTCATCAGTTTACACCAGGCACATATGGAATCCACCAATTGTTTGCACTGGAGAATAGCAAAAAGAATTAGCTTGTGCAGGAGAAAAGCAAAATAAATTTTTTTCGCACAAAAATTACTAAGTTTTGCCGCGCCTATGCGAGCCATCAATTGGTCAACATATTACACTATTTAAGATATTGTTTTTACAAGTACAATTATACCTTTTTTACTCACAGCTTTTATAGATTTCAAAATTGTTCTATGTTTGCGATATAAGGGTAGTAAAACAAAAGTTTATTGTAAAGATATTTGTATTTTTGTAAATCAACTAAAACTTCTTTGATATCATTTGAAAAATGTTTTATGTTGGATATTTAACTGGATTTTGACTCCACGAGTCTCATGTGTGTATTCCCTGCAAGTGACTATGCAAGATAAAATAATATTTTTGCCAGGGAGGGATAAAAGGGGACTAGGCCCTGAAAAGATAGATGGTTTGCGTAGTTTACTAGGTAAAAAGTAAAGGTCAAAACTGAATAAAAAAACTGAGAAAAGAGTGTTTGCTAGAAACCAAAACTGAAATGTACTATTTGAAAAAATAAATTGATCTAATATTATAAGTCCTTGTGTAATACTATGCTATATGAGTATATGTACTGATAAATTTTAATGTTGTAGAAGGATGAACATGGGCCAGTGCCGCCCTATACTTTTTTAGGCAATAATTCTTTAAAAAATTGCATTAGGGCCCTTCCGATGAAAAGTTTTGATTGTCAAAAAGGACAGGAAGACATTAATTCTCGATTCTGATTTTTATCACATAAATTGTAAAAGCACATAGTATGGGACTATGATATGACCCAATATCAGAGAAATCGAAACTGAGGGGAACTGCAATGAAACTTAACTCTAATTGGGTAAAAAGTGCTATTTTTAGCCATTTTTTTGTCCAAACTCGATCTCTGCCATCCATATTTGGTATGCTACAAGCTTCTCTAAGTGGAATTCTTAGTTACCTACCTAAGATCAACACTTTGTGCAGCAAACATTTTTGGGTCAGGTATAAAAAAGTCGTTAACCCTGAGGCCTTTTTTCGCTAAGTCAAAGCGAAAAATAGCATACTTTCAGGCCCCCAAAACATTTAAAGACATTAATATTTCAAGACGATATTTAACATATAAAAGCACATACCCTTAATGTATTCTGTGGCAAAATATCTAAGAAATTGGACTAAAGACCAACCCTAATTTGTAAATAATTTACATAAGGGCCCAAAATGACCTTGTGTTTGGCCTCGTACACTGGACTTTGGAAATGCCTCGATAAAAACAATACCTAGTATGTTTGTAGAATCTCATTTGCTACATATCAATGTAAAAATTTTTAAAAACTGAGATATCATGAAAAGTGGTGCAGAGCCCTAATTACTACTAATTTTCTATGTCCTTTTTGTAACCTTCCTAGCTCCTAACTTTTTTCCCCTGAAAGCCAAATGAGCTGAAATTTGCAAAGTCATCCTATATCAACTGCCACTACACTTGTAAAATAGGAAATTGCCATATAATTTTCTGCAGTGGATACAGTTTGTCACCAGAATCCTGTATTGCGAGGTTAGTGAGTTCCGGGATGTCCACTGCGCATGCACAGAAGGCAAAACCAGACCTGTTTTGCATTATATGCTAAATATTCATTGTATACTACTCAATTGAATTCAGTAGTGTACAGAAAAAATTATGTATTTTACGTAAAAAATAAAAATATTAAACAAATAAAATAAGCATATCAAATACAATAATTCATATTAAATTGAGGTTGAGTTTTGGTTCAGTTAAATTTATTAAAAATAAAAAAAAAGTTCCTTGACTGGGAGTCGAACCCAGTGGTCACCTGGGTGAAAGCCAGGAATTCTAACCACTTGACCATGGTGGAGATGAAAGTTTGTGCTTCTACATACCCTTATATCAATTGACAATGCACACATGTGTACAGAAACGGGAGGTCCGGAACTTTAACCTCTTGATGCAGGATTCCGGTGACCGGAACTGTATCCACTGCATTAATTTTAATGTAAGTTATTGCCAACTGTCCAGATATTAAAATGCTTATTTTTTTCTAATGCTTCTCCTTACATGGTAATTTTACAAACTAGAATTTAATTAGCACTTATTAAAAATTAATGCAATTAAAAAAATTTAAATGATATGGTAACTATAAACTTTGTAATTACCTATTTATTTAGAAGATAATTAAATTTAGTTGTATCACTTTTAAAGGGTTTATTTCTTATAAGAAAAATCTTTTTTTATCAAAGTGGTTACAGTTCTGGACATCGGAATCCTATATTGCGAGGTTAAAGTTCCGGACCTCCCATCACACATGAGCAGTGAGCGTGACCAGACCTTTGTCCAGTTTAGTGAAAGATCCGGTAACCTGACCTTGTATTAAAGGTACAGTGACCAGACCTGTGTTAAAAGGAGCATATAGGTTTTTAAGCAGTGTATCTAAGTTTATTGGGAGAATGTTTATGAATGAAATTTTTAAAGATTTAAATTCAATGTTTATCTATTTTCATCCTACAGTAGTGTATTTGTTAGATTTTAGTAACAATAAGAAGTACTATTTTATCACCAACTTTTAATCCCTCGAAGACTGCCATTTTGATTTTTGAAGTCAGAAATGTATAATGTCAACAGTTGTCTATATCTGGTTTGCCTGCTATCTATTGTATATTGGATACAATTTTAAAGGAAATAGTTTCTAAATAAGTCTCAAAAATAATATTTTAATAATAATGATCACTCTCTGAAGTCATTACTTTAGTTCTCTAACTCTAATTCTGAGTCATAGTCAACCTGCTTTAATTTTCATGAATTATTCATGTAGCTTTATACCTAATATCAACTGGATCCTAACTATAAGAAAAGCATTAAGAAAAATTATTGATCATAAGGTATAATAACAATGTTGTCCTCTGCTTATATAGTTTAGCCAGATATTCATCCTACATGTCATTATACTAATATCAATACAATAAATAAAGCAGACTGTATAATATCACATCTATTCTCAGTATTTTAGTAATTATTATTTTTTAAATAATTATGATTCTTACTAGGTAAAACCAAAGAACAGCGCAGATAATTGAAATACAATTATTTGATTGATCAGTGATAATTTCTGCATGCTTTCCTTGTTTTATGTAAAATGAATAAAAGCATTATTAAATTAAATATTAATTTTCTTTCAGAGGTTTGTAAGCTATATGTGTAAGTTGAATTACATTAATATACTTTTCCAACTTCAACTGTAAGAATATTTTTACAATTATGCAATGTTTTTTTATAATTCAGTTTTTAAACTATTTTTATTATTTATAAGTTAAATAATAAGAGATTTTGCTTTACTGCACAAAAGATTCTCTATTATACATTTACCTAATAGATTAAAGCAGAATGACTTATTATTATATAAAATAACAAGCATTCTACTGAAATTCTAACAAAATGTTAAGTTTTTTAATTTTTTGGTAAAGAAGTTGATTTTTAATTGAAGTTCTTTATATTTGAAGTTTAAATTATGAAATATGAAGACATATTACTATATTTGTTTAAAGCTTATTGAAGTTGAAAAGGTATATATTATAAAATTTATGATAAATGTAAATCTGGTGATTTACATTTAATTTGTTTTTTTCTGAAATATAATTAGTAAAATTTGAAATTAACCTTATAAATAATTCATCATTTTTATCAAAGTCATATATTCATTTGCAAGACTTGTATATGAAAGCTTTTATATAATTTCCATTGTTTTCAAACACTCATATATCTAGATGGTTTACTAAAATCTATAGAATTACTGCTCATTTTTTATAAATATTTGTAACAGTAACAGTTTATAAACTTAGTTTGCCTCAGCTGCTTACAACCTAGACATATATTTTAATTTTCTATGTAACTTGGTAAACTTTGTAAATGTCATGATAAAATATAAATGGTTGTCCATTAACCAT
This sequence comes from Nematoplana nigrocapitula, assembly GCA_032274565.1. NCBI lineage: Eukaryota > Metazoa > Platyhelminthes > Proseriata > Nematoplanidae > Nematoplana > Nematoplana nigrocapitula. The sequence continues at coordinate 4,382 of JAUYWV010087781.1, read as the reverse complement.
AAAACCCTAGGAAAATTAACTATGAATAAATCAGAGTGTAGTTCTGAGGTAGGTGGCAGCCATAGTTTAATGAAGTGATGAGCTCCAATGGTCTCATTTGCCAGCCCAGTAAAAAGTCAGTGGTTATCTGCCTTCCAGCTACTTTCCTTCATTGCTACCAGTCAATGTTAGGTCTTCCAGTTTTCCTTCCATCAATGAATCATATATGTTTGATGTTCATCTGTATGGACTATTGATACATGCTGGCACCTGATAGAATGTCTTTGTTGGAAACCTTGTTTTCCTATAAGATTTTCATTCTGGTTAGGTGAAGACAGTCATGACAGAGGAGTTGGAGTGATGTTGAACAAAGTAAGATCAAAATATGGGGACTATCAGATATAATTTTTTGTTGTTAAAGCTGAGAGAAAATCCGTTCAATATATCTATCATCTTTGCTTATGCACCAGCATCTGAATGTAGCGAAGATGAGTTAGACAAGTTTTCCGACACATTGGAAGTAGCTAAATCAAAAGAGATTTGCAAGAGGTTTGCAACGTGGAAGCAAATGAAGTGGTTGGTAAACATGGTCTGGGAGGTGGTGGGAGCATGTAATGAATAAGATGATAGATGGGGGCAGTGGTGTATATCTAATGGTTAAGTTATCATGAACATGTGGTTTAATGAACATCCCGAAGGCTATGGACATGGAAAAGTCGAGGAGGAAACACTAAAAACCAGATTCTAAAGAGTATTACAACACTCAAAGTCATATCCTTGGGCATTTTACAGCAGTGATCACCTCCTAGTTATTTGCAAACTTGCAGTGGAAATGAGAAGAAAAAAATTGTAATCTTGTGATTACACCAAAACTGAACTATGACAAACTCTGCAATGATTTTTAAACAACAAACATATACAGTCGGTGTCAGGAATAGGTTTGAAACACTTGCAACAGATAGGGAAAGTGATTGAAAATATAATGAAAGAAGCAATGGTGTCAACAGCTAAAGAGAGAAATACCAGGGAAGAACAAATGGATGACATATGAGATTTTAGACAACACGTGTTAAGATTACAAGAAACACTGCAATGCAGGGAAGAAAAGGAGGCATAGCTAAATGAGAAATGCAATTAAATCAAACAACACAAATACACAGAACCTGCAGCCGTACACACAAATATTAAAGAGGTCACCATGCTTAAAGTCGAAGGAAGAAAAAATAATCGTGTAAAAGATAAACTGCTGGAAAGATAGACAGAATACATTGGTGAGCTCTTTTATGACATCAGAGGGGATAAACCGACAATACATAAGAATATGGTTTGGACAGACTCAAAATCCTAAGTTGAAAAATATGCATTGCTATAGGTAAGCAAAATGGAGAGGAACAAAGCAGCAGAACCAGATGAAATAGTGATATACCTGATAACAGCATTGGGTGAGTTTGCAGTCGAGAAATTAACAGGAAGTTATAAATTAAGTGTACGACAGCGCGGTGAAATACCAGAGGACTTCACCAAGTCTATCTTTATTGCCCTTCCAAAAAACCTGGAGCAGTCGAATGCGAACTACATCGATCTATCACTCTGATGAGTCATATCATAAAAGTATTCCTGAGAGTTATTATGCAAAGTGCACGAAGCAGAATTAGACCAGAAATAGGAAAGGAGCAGTGTGGATTTGTTAATGATTCTGGGACCAAGAATGCAATATTTATGGCGAGAATGATTTCAGAAAGAGTGATAAAAAAACTAAAGGAATATTTTTATATGTTTCTTAGATTACACCAAAGCAATCGACAAGGTTCGGCACAAATAACTTTTTAAGCTTCTGGAGAATCTAGATATAGATGGAAATGACTTTTGGCTAATTCGGAACTTATATTTGGAACAATCAGCGTTCATGAAAATAGAAAACGAAATGAGTGGCTACACAAAGATTGAATGAGGAGTAAGACAAGGATGTGTGTTTTTCACCAGATTTGTTTAAGCTGTACAGTGAAATGATCATGCGTGACCTAGGATGCCTAAAGGGTTTGATCATAGGAGGGCATAAAATTAACAACATACATTATGCAGACGATACAGCCCTGGTTGCTGAATCCCAAGAGAAGCTGGACAAAGTAGTACTAGAAAGCAAGAAAACATGACTAAAACATCAACTGTAAGAAGACTGTACATGTTTGTTTATAAGTAAAAGAGAAAGCCTGCAATGCAGTTGAAGATTGGGGATGATGCCATCAAGCAAGTGACGCAGTCTGACTACTTGGGGTGTATGATAACTGAGAAAGGCAAATGTGATACTGAAATCAGGAGACGTATACGGATGGCAATAGACGCATTTCAGAAAATGGAGACAAGGAAAAGGGTGTTGGGCTGTTACGTCAAATCCATTCAGTTATATGGCTGCGAATGCTGGACTATATCACCACAAATGGAGAAGAGGATAGATGTAGTTGAGTTGTGGTTTTGCAAAAGAATGATGAAGATCCCGTGGACAGAGCGTGTAACCAGTGAGGAGGTTTTCAGAAGAGCAGGCAGCGAGCGAAGATTAATGAAGACCATCAGGAAGAGACTGGAATTCTTAGGCCGTATTATGAGGAAAGGTGGTTTTGAAAAATTAACATTGACGAGATACATACAGTACTGCAGAAGGAAAGGGAGGCAGAGGCAGACAACATCAAACTTACCTAACAGTCTAAGTAGATGGATGGCCGAACAGCTTCTAGAAAGAGACAAATGGAAAGTGAAAGAACAAGTGCTGTTAAGAACATCGAAAGAAAGAGAACTATGGAGAGTCATGATCGTCAACGTCCTAAATAGATACGGCACCTAGAGAGAGTAGGAACAATCCGATCTCTGCTTACTACCTGGCTACCATCGACTTGGTCATAGGCCGCAGCCATACACCCCTATGTAGCCGCCATCTCATAGCGGTGACAGACAAAGTGCTGTGTTCTCTGGGACCTCCTATGGTGTCTCGGTCTTTCTTCTCGTTTTCTGTTTCTATCTCTTTCCTTTCTATTTTATCCTCGCTCCTTCCTTTCTTTTTCTCTCCTCAGGAGGTTGGAGCACTTGACAACCGGGAAATGCAACAACAACCGTGTCGGTGGACTCGTATCTGAGGGGATTCCAGCACCCCTGACGAAATCCCGCTAAACAACAACCACAGCTAACAGCGAGAGTAGACTAATCATAGCACTTTAAGTAATCAGAACTGAGGTTTTACTGTCCAACTATTCAATGATATTAACTGTTCCGTCTACTCTTGTGCGCTGTTTTGAGCAATTCCCATTCGTTACGAATTTGTAGATAAAAATCCAAGAATTGAAAAATGTGCAAAATGCTTATTTCAAAAGGTTTGATTCGCATAGCACTCTAATCTTAAGACATACTGGTACAGTAGCTCTTGAATGTCTGAAGGAGGATGGGAAACGCATGTACGGTATTTTATTCAGTATTATTTAATTATTGAAAGTGTTAAGACGTCCATTATTTTTTCAGATAGTTCATTACGGGATTACGAATCAGCAGGCGGACGAACAGAACAAACTATGGCAGCCTACAGGGTAGTTTTTGTTCGCCATGGAGAGAGTCAATACAACCAGGAGAACAGGTTTTGCGGTTGGCACGATGCTGATCTCTCCGAGCATGGCGTCTGTGAGGCGAAAAGTGCCGGCGAGATGCTGAAAAAGAATGGTTACACTTTCACTGTGGCTTATACGAGTGTTCTGAAGAGGGCCGTCAAGACTCTGAATGGTATCTTGGAAGTTTTGGAACAGCACTGGATTCCTATTCACAAGTGAGTAAAATAGTCGAAGCTATATTAGCAGTTATATTGGCTATCAAACATATTACTATCTTGTAATTTGTATGAATTACAGAACACAATATCTCCTTAAATCAGGGTTCCCCCGCATCAGGGAAAATGACAATATGAGCTAAGATCAGGGAAAATGAAAATAGGAGTTAAAATCAGCGAATTTCATTTTTTTTAAATCAGGGAAAACTAAATGGCTTTATTTTTTTTTTAATATCAATTTTACACTTATCTAAAGAAAGTAAAAAAATTTGCTCGCTTCACTCACGCAAACAATATTTTTATATAAATGTGAACTGTGAACTATGTACTAATTTCTAACAACATTAATTTAACTAATGTATACAATATTTGTTTCTGTAATTATATAGCACTATCTGTTGGTAATTTTCTTTTTTATTCCTTTGGGAAACCTAATATGCACTTATTTAGTATATATATACATATCAGGGAAAATCGGAGGAAAATCATAGAAAAATCAGGGAATTTGATTCTGAAAAAAGCGGGGGAACCCTGTTTACCTGAATGAAAGTACTCTCAACGATAGGATCGTGTTTGTAATGGTTTAACTTCTCTCTCA
>JAUYWV010087780.1:0-23866 GCA_032274565.1 Nematoplana nigrocapitula | reverse complement strand
AATTCAATCGATTTAAATTATAGGCAGACGAAATTAAATGCAGTTAGTTTGAAATAAAATGGCAAAAGGTATATTATGTTCCCAATCATACCTTACTCTATATCATATTAGTGTGTTTATTTATTTTCTTTCTTCCCTCTACCATCATAATATTTATTTACCTATGTAAAATGAAGAATTGCGTAACAATGAGGAGAATTGAGATCGTATCTATGCAAAGGCGAGACCAATGGCGTGCCTCGTCAAGCAAAAAAGCACCAACATCGAAATAATGTACCATATAATGATTCAGTTCAGGATTATTGGAAGAAAGCGGTATTTTACCCATTTCTTGATCGATTTCCATCTCCTCTATTTAAATTACAAGCCCTCCTTCTTCAGAATATCAATGAATCTTCCTGGCGATGATCTGATTCCAACAGAACTAAAGCGATGGAAAATTCACTGGCTTAGTGTTCCTCTAAAAATGTTAGACCACAGAATGTATTGTCCAAACATTGTTACTGTGATGTAACGTTTTGTCATTCTTCCAGTCACGACTGCTACACTGTTGAACGCAGTTTTAGCACTATGCGTAGACTTAAGAGATATTTAAGAAATAAAATGTCATAGTAATAATGTAATATATGTAAAATGTCATCCTCTCTTGCTTTAATGCATTCTATATCCATAGAAAAACCAATTGATTATAAGGCATATCATGTACGAGATACCTACAGTCTACACTGGATGAAGTTCAGCATTTTTGTACAGAGGCAAAATTAAAATTAAACATCCAAAAGTCGAAACTCTTACTTATCCGCAAAAACAATTCCCATAATATTGATCAGATAAAACTGCCTGGAGTAGAGACTGTCAACCGCATCAAAATTCTCGGCGTGACCTTCACCGCTGACCAAAAATGGGACCTTCGTATGGAAGATATTCTACGTAAGGCCAATCAAAGAAATGTTTTTAGAAATGTCATTAGACGTTTTCCGTATTAATCGCAACGCGTACAATGACATTTCTAAAAACATTTCTCCAACGCACTTACAATGCTATAATAAGAAGCCTTTTTGAGTACACTGCCCCTGTCAATGCGAGAACTTTTACAATATTTCTCAACGTCGACTTCGCGCAGCTATTAAACTTCTTCTAACAGCAGAGCAGCACCGAGATCATCCTCTTCACACAATCATCCCCCATCACCTCCCTCGAAGTGACCAGTTCTTTATTGAATTCTCGCGTACGGCAGAACAGTTTCGTTCCTTTCACTTGTCTTCATTTGAACAGTGTCCACAATATGTGACTCTGTTTTTATGATATCGTATTTGTTCCTATCACGCATCTTTTGGACAGTAATCATCTATAAAATGTTATCCCCATGCACCATGATATGTGACTTTGTATTTATCATATCCTCTATGCTTAAGTTAGCACGGTTATCAGTGTTATTCCTTAAAATTGTCATTTTCTCTCCTATTTTTTCACATAACAATTACGATTCCCATTCTAAAAAAATAGACATTTATTTATTTTATTTATGGCTGGCTTCGTAGATTCACTAGGGCTGGACCATGCAGAATTACTATGGCCTTCAATTAAAACATTTTTTCTGTTTATGTATATTTTTTCTACTGCCTATAATAGTAGTTTGTAACAATTTATTCTCCTTTAATGTACTTCTTTCTTGTGGACTATGATCTCTTAGTTACACAAACTTATTGGACATTGCCCTTTACACATAAATATATTATTCATCATCCATCACGCAGTCATTTGGATGTCCTGTTTATAAACATTAGGAAATATGAATGCGGACAATTTGAAGATATGATTTTCAATGTTTTTCTCATGGCGTAGTTGGGCGCCCCCGTAGAGAGTGCGTGCATTTAAAAAAAGCTGGCTATGTCCTTCTGATCCCACGTACCCTACTCGCGCGGTCTCAAACACAGAGGGGAAACCTCACCGACACAACAAAGTTTTTTGAAAATATTCTCACTTTTAATTTATCCATATGATTTTTTACTATTAGTATTTAACGTACTATTTTACTGCATTGACGTATTGCTCAATCTAAAATTCACCTTTCTCCATGTTTAGAAATCCGTTTCTCACTCGATTAAACTTCGCCTCTTGGATCTCCTCTGTGCGACCAGTGCGAAAAATCCGGATGAAGAAATGCCACCCAGTGAAGCCAAATTTCTAATGGATATCTCTGCGCCATATTTTCAAAAGTCCAACGGTATGTACAGTATATAGTGCGTTAACTAATTGTAGAGGAATCTATAGCGAAGCATACTTACCAAAATTTCTATTTATCCATTCAGAAGCGAGCGTGGCATATGACGCGATAACCGGGCGAAGCCAGAGCAGGCTGTGGTCACGAGACAACATGGCTGAACTGCTCTTTCTTCAATTGAAGGAGGAGGAGGCCAGCTGGGCAACCCCGGCCTACCGGAGCCTGGTCAGAGGGGCGGCTAGATGGGGCGATGCCGAGAGGGCGTTCCAAGTGTTCGAGGAGATGAAGGTCAAAAAGCTGACCAGAGACCTTCCCACCTACAACGCCCTTCTTCGCTGTCTGTACGCTCTGAATCCGAACGACTTCGACGCGACCTGGCGAGTGGGAAGGGAAGTGTTGGAGGAGATGCGAACGGAGGGCATCGAACCGTCCGTGGTCACCTTTGTCAATCTACTTTATGCGATGGCCAGCGTGAAACCGGCGACTGAACCGGTGGTGAAGCGGTTCGACAGGGGTCTGACTGTGCTCAAAGAGATGGAGTATTTGGGTCTGGAACCCCCTCTCGGCTGCTACCCGCATCTATTCGAATTGATGGGAGAAAACATTGCCGAGGTGCAAATTGGCGCCCAACTGCTGTCCAGTGTGTTGACACAATTGGAGCAGCGAATTGGCGAATGGAAAGAGCCTACGTGTCAGGATGATTTCATCTTCTTTCAGCAGGTATTCCCTAGCTCTTCCCACTGGACTAGCAATCTACTGTCGTTTTAGCTCACACTTTGCTTTAATGGTCTACAAGCTTTCATTTGATAACACCATTCGGAGCCTTATTCTGTAGCATACTGATGAAGTAAATTGCGGCAATCGCCTAATACAGAATTAAAATTCTTCATTCCTATATACAGTAGGATGCGATTGCTGCAATGGTACATCAATATTCGGCGCTAATGCATTATGCGCACCAACCGTATTATCGTAGATCGATACAATCTGGTAAAATGTTAGGATATTTAAACAAATCAAAAGCATATAATCAGATACAGCTTCGCCACACTGACAAAGGCAAACACGTAATAAACTGTGTTCACAAACACGCGATAATAGTACAACTCTTTTGTTTAAATATGTTAATATTTCACCAGTATAACTATGATGGTATCGCTCCGCGGTTATTCAGGACGGTAAATGTCAATATACAGTTGGTGTATCAATATACGGTTATACGGCTGGTGCGTATAATGCATTAGCGCCCAAATTTCTATAGTAATAGAATGAGACTCCCAATGGGGTTAACAAATGGAATCTTTTTAACTATTGATGGGTATTTTAGACCAACCTATGTTACTCCCTTTGAGGACGCCAGATTCAAATTTGCCATTGAGAGGAGCCTCATTCTGCAATGTATTCAGGTTCAGCAAATCATTGGATCACGCGTTGGTTGCATGAGGAGTATTGTTACCGTTTCTTTTATGGAATGAATTAAGAAGGTTTACTTTACGCTTTTGAATTCTTTCCGAAAACATTACTATTAGTATAGTAAACTTTTGGAGGAATGGAAGGGTTTTACCTTCCAGCGTCAGGCAGTGCATAACAGAAAATATTTGTATTTACCACAGATATTGAATTATACATATTGTGCCATAGATACTACAGTTATATATACAGTAGTATGAATCCATTTATCTGATTTATACAATATGAGAGAAAGCAATGATTCCGCGAAATTTAAAGTACGGTAGGTACTCTTCAAATCAACAACCATCGGCGATTTTTTTAGCTCTACCAAAATTGGTTACCTCCTCGAAAGTAGTTTATCAGGACATTTGTCCACACTGTGGAGCGGCATATTCAGTATAGGTTACACAAATCGATATCTACGTCTACAAGTAGGGGAGCACTCTATGTCGATAGTACTATTGCACAACATTTACATAACGTACAGGGAAAGGACTAGAATATCGATATTAATCCCTTCCAGATATGACTTACTGATAAAGCAGGCGAAACTGAGCTCGGAAATTGATTCCATCAGACTAGTGGTATTGCAACTCATTGTGAATCATATTATATCCACCAGCAGACCGGCTTCGGGGTTATTGCCCCTCGTCAGGACTGGGTAGGATTCAAACCCAGTACTTGCCACTACTAACGAGGGACAATAACCCCGAAGCCGGTCTGCTACTGGATTTTATTGAACATTCCATTTCTGAAAATAATTTTAGAAGTCCTCATTGTATACTACTACTGTATAAATATATCATTTTTACTTATTTTACCAGACGCGAAAAATGATAAAAAGTATAGACGAGATGACTCGACAAGAATCCAAACTACTTGCTACTTACTACCGTAGATTTTATTTCCCACCCTGTGTGTTTTGCTACCTACTGCTTAGATGATGAAGTTCACCGCGGTGAAACTCGCCAGTGTTAAGATGTCTCATCGCATCGACCACCTGTTGAACTCCGGCGGCGGGTTGAAGTATCTGGTGAGCCATGCCTTCTCCCAATACAAATACTATTCGCTCTACTTCGGAGTGCTCATCAGTCACGATGAGGTGACCAGTCTGATGGAACTGTATTCGAGTCTGACGCCGCACTACTTCGTCCCCAACAGGGTCGCCATCAGCCGCATCCTCGATCGGATAAGCTCGGAGAGAGCCTACCAATATCTTCCCCGTATGCTCGCAGATGTGACTGCATATAGGTACGTTTACGTGAGGATTATTTCCTCTAGGTAATTTGTATTGTGTTCTTGAGCGTGTGCTCGCACTTGCCGCCCCTACGCGGTGTCAACTAGCAAAGTTCGGCGATGACTTTGAGCTGATCACATGTTTCTTATTTTTGCTTTCAGATACTACTGTGAACAGCGAGAGGGAATCAATCGGAAGAATGTGCGCGGTAACCCGCTACTCCATATTCTTTGTATAATGTCCACGGCCAAGTGTGGCCCGGAGCTGAAGAAGAGCTTCGTCGATTCGCTGAAGTTCCTGGAAAACGATTTGAAATTCTTGGACATTTCTTCCAGATATAAGCTCAAGAATCCGGTGATTGCCATGCGAGAAATGCATGATCTGATTTCCATCTGTCTCAGCGCCGGTTGCTTGGATGACGCCTGGGGTTGGTACGAGGTGAGATCAGGCCTGCTGGAAAGAATTGTAAAACGCTTGCTATGTAAACTACCTTAGTTCCCAGTGAGTGACCTATACTACAGGATACTATATATTGGTGACGGCTCCTCCACCGAAGGGACCTTCTGTGGGGGCTCCGGTTTTGTCCTCTAGGTGAGGGATCCTTCCGAATTTCTCTCGCGTACCCCTCCGGGATGGTCGCTTCCTCCTTCGGGGCTGAGCTAGCTATCTCGCCGCCCTCATTGGGAGCCGCCTCCTGTCCAACGCCCGATATCTCAATAGGAGGCTTGCAGCGGGACACCACCTGCCGGAACATCTGGCGCCTTCTCCTTTACATGGGTAGGACCTATCGCGTGGACCTCCACTGGATCCCATGCCACTGCTACATCCGCTGCACTACTGAGAAAGCCAACGCCGAAGCCTGCAGAGGCGCCACTCTCCCGCAGACCGCCCCCGACTTTCCATCTTTGGAGTCAACCCTCCCTTCTATCCTTGCAAACGGGCATCGCGTGCTATCTTTTCTCATGGAGATTAAGACGCCGGCCGGGATTGAGACACACAGACGACCTACATATTAATTACTTGAATTAAAACAGTGTTCCGCAATCCTTTAGCACTTCCAGTCACTAAAATAATTTTGATTAGACTACCGACTACTCATACCCATGGCGGGGATGTGCCCTCTCTGGAAGTTTCCTCATTCCTATGAATGCATGAGGTCTCCACAATTTTACTAAAAGATGATAAATTCTCGCATTATATGAAACGTGTCCAGTAGCTCGGAATGTAACCAAAGATATAACACTTGGAATAAATGTTTAAATCGAATGCTCTCACCATTACAGTCTAATTTTTGACGGTTTTCGCAGTCGCGTTCGCGGGATGTTATTCCCAGTTGCCATTAAGGCGAGCAGTGTGTTGTCTCGTTTCATCATTTCGATGCACTCTCATTCTATTGGCAGCCTGTCACTGGGAACCAACATTTTATTTTCTTTTCTGGCATCTTCTAGTGTAACAGGAAAGAAGAAACTTGTAAACCTGAGATGAAGGAAACGTTACTTGGGCAATACAGAAATTGTTTTGTGATTTCGCGTATAATTTGAGTATACGTATCGGTCGTGTGGAAAGTTCATTATCCCTGTTGCTATTTTAAATATGGCGTCTAGTATTTTCGCGAATAAATAATCACGGACGCTATATAGTGTCTTCTCTTTCTTTGTCCGTGCAGTATGGCAAAGTGAAGAATGTGTTCTCACTGCGTGTCATAGCCGGACTGGGAAAGGCGTTTCTCGAGGTGGAGGAGATGCACCGCATCTACTCTCTACTCACCGACATTCGGCCCTACCTGGAAGACGTCAAAATTAAACAATTGCCGTTGACAGGACTTCGCGAGGTGCACACAATCGCTGATCGACTGATGGTGAAACACGCATCCGCATTCACTGATAAACAGGTCCGTTGGAAAAAACAACAACATTTTGTGTCATTGTGAATTAGACGGGCATGCTTAGACCAAACTGACTACTTCCAGTGTGCAGTTGTTATCTAGCTAGCTAGGTGTGCTGAACTGAGAGTTTGTTTTCTTGGGGCGAGAGGTTCTGTCTTGAAAAGAAAGTGAAGTTCAGCATCGGTCGTTTGGGCCAGGGTTCAGCAGGAGAGGCAGACGGAATTGAGGACAGCTGCATGTTGATTAGTTGGAATATTTCGCGGGGCCACAAAGTCAGCAAGAATGACAAGGGCACCAGAAGAGTTAGAAGAATGAATAGAGAAGGGGGGATGTTGAGACGAGAGCGGATTTGGTATCTGGTGTGACAGAAGTTGTTGCTGTAATCCCAGGTCAAGGGGACGGGTCAGCGCACCGACCACCCGAGAAAAGGCGGAAAAGAAGACAGACAAAGAAAGAGAAAATACAGTAAAAGAAAAATAGAAAGATATTATAATGAGGGGTGAAGGAAGAAAAATATAGGAAACCGAGAGAAGACAGGAGAGAGAGGAGGGAAAGAGGAAAGAGATATTCTGCAGTGGCTAAGTACGTGTGTGATGTCGCAGGGGTTGGGGGTGGCTAGAAGGTTCTAGAAGAGTGAACGAAGGGGTTGAAGGAGGTTCCATAGAGCAGGGTCATGATAACGCTTTGTGGGCTAAGTACGGAATTGTGAAAGGGGTAAGGCAAGGGTATATTCTGTCGCCGTACCTATATTTAACCTGTGCAGTGAGATGATATAAGAAAGGCCGGTCTGGTGGAACTGAATGCTGGTGAATAGCTTAAGATACGCCGACGACACCACCTTTCTGGTAGAGACGAAAGAAGATCCTTTGTATTTGTTGATGACTGTGAAGACCGAAAGATGACTTTTCAGTAGGAGGCGTTCTTGTGGAAGTCGCAACGAAGTTTAGCCTTCTAGGAGCGACAGTGGAGGAAAATGTGGAGACTACGAAATAAGTAGGCGAATCCCCCTCGAAGGGCAGCAATGTCAGGACTTTACACAATCTGCAATGAAAGGGGGTTACAACGACAACCAATAAACGTCTTGTGAATGCTCTCGTGTTCTCAATCGTTCTTTACGGTTGCGAATCCTGGACAGTTCGATTGAAAGAGAGAAATAATATAGCGGTGTTGGAGAAGGATGTTGAGGGTCCCATGAACACGCCTATGACGAATGCATCCGTCCTAGACGCTATAGCCGTGAAAATAAAATTACCATACGTTGGACATGTGATGAGAGGAGAGGGCCTGGAGAAGACCATTATGTTAAGCTTCGGAGAAGGAATCAGAAGAAGAGCCAGACCAAGGACAAGATAGCTGGATGAAATCAAAGGCGAGACAGGGCTCAACCTCAGCAATCTACGAACGGTAGTGAAGAAACGGGCAGAGTGAAAAGGAGACTGGTAATACAGATGCGGAATCTGGAGAATTCCGGAGGGTGAGGTGGATGGCGGTAAGGACGCCCTCGGGGTCCGAATGAAGGAACCGGGGTTGTGATTAGGGAACCAGCCGGTACCTCCGTTGGAGGATCCGTTAACGGCAGACAGAGCCGTCCAATGACAGCAGAGTTCTTCGCGGACAAATGTAAGCCAGTGCCGGGGTGTCTGATGTTAATTGCGATACCTCTTCCTTGCCAGAAACGTTTTCACTGAAATAATGTATATGTGTATCCGGTAATTATTATCACTTTCTTTCCCAAATTATATCGCGAATATCCTAGGCGGTGATCAATAATTTTCCATAAATAAGTTGTTTGAAAGTCCTGCGGTATTAACTGATTTCTTCACTTCTTGTTTTGTTTCTGTAGCTACGTGATGTGGAAAGCGTGAAGAACACCATCGCGAACTATATGGAGAACAGCAAATGGAATAAGGACAGCACAAGCCACAGCAGTTCTTCTTCGGACTCCGAAGCAGATTGAGTGCATGGAGTAGTGGTTCTTGGCTTTGTACATGTCAAATAAATAATACAGTTGTTTTTTATCTACACTCTTCAGTTTGTTAGATCTCACTTCTTCCTTAGTATGGATGGACACTAGCTGTCAGCTTCGGGTTACAATTTTAGTTGTGGGAAGATAGATCACGATTTGAGTTATATAAAGATGTAAAACAGGGTTCAATCTTGTCAGGGAATTTGGACTTATGTCTGGATGAAATTAAAATAAAGCTCTAATTGTTTTATTTAAGTATATTTTATTTGTTAGATGAATATCGCAGGTCACTTTACTGTATACAAAAATTGATGTATGATGACAAGCCTGATCATGATAGTCAGAGGGAAATAAGTGTCCTTGGCATGCAGATATTATATAGGTGCTAAGCATGAACGCACTGGTGTTCACTCTCGGTGTCACAAAGGAATTAAAACTGTAATTTCGCCATCGTTACATATATTGTAGCTCTCATTCAGGCGCATATTTTGATATATACTTTATTCATATCGGTTCAAATTTCAATCAGTAGTTCCTGCTGGTCTTTACGGTGGTTGGAGATCGTGGATTTCCACTTCCTTCTGTCCATATAAAAGTGTACTTGGTGTTCTAAGAACAATCCCTGACGAAACATATAACACAGACGACGCCCTGTGTTAGCATCAACCCTATAAAATATATCAATAATTCATTCGTTATTTTTCGATATCATCTCTTTCTTTGACACCTTCAGCTATCATATTCTAATAACTACTTCACGACAGCGAACGATCTCACGAAGCCGGAAAGTCTGAGGCTCTCAAAGATCAGAGTGAAGTTACTATAATTTGTTGTCATGGGTAATACAACGGTTCAATAATAAGATAGCGTATACCGTAACACCCTCCGAGTAAATGGAGAGCCGGTATTGTCAATTTTGCAAGTCATTTTACGTGAGGCCCAGGCTCGATAATTGTGACCGATAACATGCGGAAGCTGACCGATTGCCCTCGCCTTTCACAGTCAGATAGATCGCGCAAGACAATGCGCTGCTATAGGTCCTTGCTTTTCAGCCGGTCAAGAAATTCTCGCTATGAAAGAGTCCTCTGTCTTGAGGTAGTCCATGTGGAAAGCGAAATCACGATAAACTGGAACGATAAAACCCATTTTCTATGTACTATATTTCCTTTTCAGACTTCTTGCTAGCCAACTTTCTAAGTACTCGTGCAATGTAGCTGTTTTTCCAAGTCCTGAATCCTTGATTTTACCGGTCTAGAAATGATGCAAGATGTCCAGCCATAACATACCACTAGATCTGGTTACCCTGCCTAAGCCAGCGTCTACATTCATAGCACCAAGCCGCGTTCTGATACACCACTACCACGGGCTTAGAGAGCAACATCTCCAAATATGATTGTCCTTATTCTATAATCCCTACGTTTAATGAAAAGTGCAGAACACTATAAAGAGTATCCACATCGATCAGTTGTTTTACTGAAATAGCAAATACAACACCAAGAGTCAAAGCTTTGCATTTTGAAAGTCCATAATTATGGAGTTACCTACAGATATTTGTAACTGGTCGAGGAACATTAGCTCTCTAGGAGTCAAAGTGGCATTCCTACAATTTAGAAACAAACCATCAGGCTCGGCCAGACCCTGGGCCGCCAGAAGAGGATCCCAAAAAATAAATATATATAAAAAAGCCCACACATACAGCATATAAATTGTTATTTGCGCATTTTTAAAATAAATACTGCTATATACATAGATCTATACACCGCTATCTACGTACAGTCAAGATTGAGTAGCTATGCCGCTCTTCATTCTTGCACTATAGTCAGGGAGGGAGCTCGTCAGCCATAGTGTATGTATACGTTGCTGCCAAAGTCTCCCTCTTATGGTTGGTTGGGATATCGTCTGGATCTCAATAATGATTTCATAGACTCTATACAGTTTTGGTGGTCGTGTTCTTGGCACAGATAATGAGTCTTCGCTTGAAAGAATTAATTGAATGTGTTGCTGGTGCGATGGTCACGCTAGCATTCTGACAGAAGCATAGAAAGCAAAGGAGCCTACTTCCATGAAATTGCATGGAAGTTTATGTAATAAAAGATCAATTCTGCACAGCTGCGTACGCAGCATCTACATTGATTTGAAGAAAAGAGGTGCTCCAACCTAGGAGATTAGATATAAACTCGTTCGGTCTTGTATCTATCAAGTGTCGACGTAACTACAGAAGAAGTTTTAGGCTGCTTGTTTTCTAAATAGCAAGACAATTGTCAAATAAAATGAGTTTTACATAGAAATTGCAATATTCGTATTTTGTCAGGAAAACCATAACTATTTCATATATTTCGGAGAAGCACGATTAGTTTGTTCCTATTAGTAGTTCCCAAGTTTTAAAAAACTGATGGCAAAAAATACGTATCACCTTTCATAAATTATTTTTTAAAGACAACAGTCGAACAAATACAATATAATAACGTACAAAAATTCACAGTTAAATTAGCTGAATATATTGACGGATAGAATTTTCACTTCAATGCGATGTTAAATTTTTACACACCTGTAGAATATCATGGACAATTGGCTGTTGAAAATGTCTTCTGATAATTTCATATGCGTAATGTCCGAAAAATGTTGTTCTTATAAAAGGCTCGATTAGCTTCTCGATCTTCTCTAGTATACTCTCTATGCTCAACTTGATCCTAGTAAGGCTGAATTATATCAGGCAACCTGTCCTATATTTTACAATGTAAATTGTACTTAATCTGCTATGTACACACATATACACAAAATTAGATTTATTTCACAACGTCATTCTTTTCAGCACACTTGGATGTTCTCTTGCCAGCAGAAGACTGGTAATGGAAGTCAGTGCGCACTTTCTCAAGCCTTTCCTCGTCATACTGTCCACCAGTCTCCATCGGGCGATTTCCGGGTGGAGCTACAAAGTAGCCTTCTCGCGTGACCTTGGCATTGCGTAGAATCACCTCCGGATCGCCGCCCTCCGTCACCTCGTCCTCACGCAACATCAGACATTCCTCTTCGAGAAAGGATGTCATTGGTTCCACCCCGGTCGTGTCGACCAATAGCAGTTCATCGACGTAGCGAATGGAGTCTTCGAGAATGGCGATACTTTCCTGGAGAAATAACACAAACAATAATGATGCGCTAGTGTTACTAAACTTGGAAATTATGGGAGAGAACAAAACTAAAAATAATTGAACATGTTCCCCCACTGGTTAGGTCGAAATTACACATTTCCAAACATATATTCCATCAAGAAAACACAACAATCGCAGCAGCTATAAATGCGCACACATCTCTCACTCCTCCCTCCCACAAGACCAGACAGGACACACAATCCAAGATACTATTAATGACACCCCCACACGCATCTCAATAGCCTCATCACCAGACACCGCACAGTCATACCAAATACACTACTTCCTTGCACTACTTGGTCCACAGCATTAGTTCTCTCCTCAAAACACCTACCCATCATTGCCAACAGCCAACACAAAAACAACTTTCAGACTCATAAAACAGACGCTCATACACCAATTACAGCAAAGCAAACTGCCCAGCATTCGCATAAATCATCGAAGACACTTTAGCAAGCGCAGGAGACATCACAGACGCCCACACACCAAATAAGATTCTCGCACAAATAAACATTTCATACCTAAGGCAAATACAAAACAAAGCAAGGCTATTCAATGTGTGTCTCTTGATAACCAAATATGCAATATTAAACGATGTTTTTGCAGGTGCTCCTTGGCATTGTTAATGATAACAGTCTGACATGTTACATATAGTATAGTAGTTTATGAAACATATTTGAGAATGTGATGAGTGGGATCGTAAATACTTGCAGAGTCTAAACCTCAACTCACTTGATCACCTTCTCTTGGGGATATTCATGTAATTCGTGTAAACCACCCTGAGTGGTGATACGAATACACGAGGCTTCGGGACATCTTGGCTAGGTTTGGGCATATGTGTGCTGTTCTGGGTTAAATTGCGACCGCCCTTCCAAGGCCCATAATGCTGTAGAAAGTTTGGGCATCGCTTGGGTGAGGACTGATGCCCAACTCTGTTAGATGTCAATCACAGACTCATCTGGGTGATATTCAACGGTTTAGTATCTCTTCTATCTGAGACACTCTCAGAGGAATCCGTGTCGGTGGACCCATATCTGAGGGGTCCGGCTACCCTGACGAGATCCCGGGTAACAACAACTACACACCTATAATAAACGAAGTGTAAAAATCGCAAGTTCGGGACGCCGCACGCGAGCACGTGAATACGAAATCGTTCCAAACATCACTACTCACTTCAGTCCTGAAATCAACCAAGGAGAGTCTCTCTAACAGTTTTACAGTGTCCATATCCACTCGCGTTACCGGGGGCAGATCCTCCTCTCGAGCAGGACTCCAGACAGGCTCTGAAGGCACAAAACGAAATGTCTTCTTCTCTCTGCTATCGGAACACTGCCTTGTGGAATGCCACAGGGGATACCAATGACGTGTGATGCCGGGTAGGAGTCTCCGGGAGACAGTTTGACCGCATCGTAAAAGCGACATGCGCATCTAAATATGTATTAAGTAAACACTGGAATTGGTTGTTAATACAACAATGTACATATACAAATGAATCTTATCAATTTTGCATTCGCATATATCAATCAATCAAACAGACTACCGTGGCAGCGTCTTAGCGTAGGAGATAGCAACGGGATGAGCTCCGGGTAGTCTTTCCAGCCAAAACAGAGAGCCAGTCACTGGAGGCGGATTTCCCTCAAGGCGAATTATTTCAACTGTGCTTTTATCAATACGTGGCCAACGAAACGTGTCTGTCTGGAGATGATCAACTCTATTCGCTGCCAATGCGTATCAACACGGCGTAACACTTCATCAATCTGCGTAGCAACCAGATCAGTGACGCCTGGTCTACATCGACTTGGTGATGGTCCAACTCTCACAGCCATACAGAAGCGTAGACCGGACAGAGAACTTTAGTAACCATCTTAATCGAGTTTTCATTGTCAAACTTTTCGACGATAGTACCATTTCCATCTTTATGTACGCCGTCTTAGCGATACTTATTCTGTGTATAATTTCATTGTCTGATTTATCATCTACCGTTAGCTACTATGCTTTCCAAACATTTCACCGATCTCAATCTCGTACCAATATTTAACTCCTTTGATGTCAGCAACTACCTCATTTTGCAGAAACTACTTCTTGTCATCTCAATTCTTCTTATTTCCTTCTCACATTTTTCATCCTCAAATGACTTAAGTATACAAACTTATGTACTTGTTCCAATTCATTATTGTATATTATGATCTTAATCCTTTTGGTCTCCTTTTCCTGGACAACACCATAGGCATAGTTTTGGTATTTTTCATGTTCATTTTCATCCCAAACAGCATTCCTTTTTCATTCACTCTATCAACAATATTCTGTAACTGATCCATCTGATTCTGCAATTAAGGCCGTATCTCACATAATTGGTTCAACTGCCATCAATTACAACGCCCTTTAACTCTGCTCTACGTCTAAATATGACCTCTGAATATTATCCTTAAAATCAATTTTCATAATCATTTAATTTCATTAATTAACCTATACAAAATATTGTTATTGATCCCAGTCGCATTTCAGCATTTGAAAGACGGGGATGTTTGAATTCATATCCATGTCTGATCGTGTTTGCTATGTATGTTCGTTCCTATACTCCTCCGTAACTACTGAACCGAATTTTCTGAGAATTAGCACACACACACACACACAGAGACGCTGACGAGGTGAATAAATGGCTACTTTTTATTAAATAATTTGACGTATTTTTGCAAATATCTACGACCAATAAAGCACTTTTGGACAAAGTAGTGGAAGCGAGTGGAGAAATGGGACTGTCTATATCAACTGTGATAAAACTAAGTCAGGGTCATCAGTAAATCTGCAGAGAAACAACAATGACACATAAGAATCGGAAACAAGTGCATCCAAGAGAAAGAGAGCTTTAGTTATCTCGGAAGTTTGATTAGAACGGATGGTAGATGTAAAACGGAGATCTGGGAAGAATGTTACGAATATCTTACGTGGATAGGGTGACCAACGAAGAAGTTCTGAGGACTGGAGTGAGAAAGGAGCTGCTGTCCGTCATCAAGAAAAGACAGCTTCGTTTTCTTGGGCATATCATTGGAAAAGA
Source organism: Nematoplana nigrocapitula (assembly GCA_032274565.1). Taxonomy (NCBI): domain Eukaryota; kingdom Metazoa; phylum Platyhelminthes; order Proseriata; family Nematoplanidae; genus Nematoplana; species Nematoplana nigrocapitula. The sequence continues at coordinate 8,898 of JAUYWV010087780.1, read as the reverse complement.
GGGATTAGAGTGTGTTGATTTCCAAGGAAGCATCGAAGGGAAGAGAGCAAGAGGACGGCAGTGCAATGTACTGTATATGGATCAAATAAAGCATATGACAAGGACAGAATCTACCGCGGCAATCTTCAGCTGTGCTAACGATCGTCCACGTTGGAAAGTTTATAAAAGATATAGTAGAGATCTATAGTAAGATATTCTTATGTCAAAAGTTGTCGAAATTCTGTGTAGTTTTCAACTTCTAAATCGCTCAAAACCAACCCTACGAGGATGCATCTCGAGCCGGTTAGACATGACCGTCTAAGCGTGAATCACGCCATATACGCCGCGCGAGCCCAGATTTAAAATTTAGGATGAGGTTAGTATAAGAAATACCACATAAATATGCCCTATAAAATATATTGACAAAATTAAAACGCACACCATTAGGAAAATACGATCGATATAAAAATCATAATTTATGGGACATCCTGTAGATCTACATGATTTTTTGGCCTATACTTTAATGATGATTTGCGGTCCTTCCTTTCCAGACTTTGGTTTGCTACTCGATTGTGTTGATCTGTGTCTGGACAAAGTGTCATAATATATCATGATTGTCTTTCAAATGATTTCATAAATGACCGGGTGAGTTGACGACTGGGATCAACATGTGACAAACACCGTCACATATTAGGTCTTGTTTAAATTTATTACTCTATTAAAGGAAAATTCTTTGGGGGTAAACTCTGCGCAACCCCAAGTTATAACTAATATATCGAAAAAGTAAACTTTTGGCAAAACATCGCATTAAATTATGATAATTTGTATTAATTTGACAGTCGCTTGATGTGAACTGTACATTCCACTAACACAAGAAAAGCCGGAATATTCTACACGGTTTTATTTTCAATCCTTTCAAACTGGCAGGAAAACTCCCTCTGTAGTGCAACTGCACTTTGCAGAGGAAAGACTATGCGAATATGATATTGACTAATTATATACGTATAGTATACATATAGTATACGGTATACTAGCGGCCTAGCCGAAGTACACGGAGTTGTCCGGGTTAGTGAAATGAGATTTCAGCCCTTATGGGAATATGTTCTCAAACAAAATTACTGTTATCAAACAAAACATTAAGGTTACTTCTCTTACGACATGGTAATTTGAAGTTAAACTGCAAAAAATCGATCTCTGTATTTAAAATATGGCGACCCGTTGACCACTGTATTGAATGATAATATTTTGAATAGTTAACTGCTAATAGCTACTAGTTAAAATCAATAAAAAACATTGACATTCAGATAGATCGAACGACCTCTCACTCTGAGTCAGTTGGCCGATAGATCAGCTGCTGTGCTCACAATCCTGCGACAAGTGTCTCGAATTATCACCATACTGGATGCCTCTCCAGACTTTACGTTATATATGAATTCCATTTTATGAATACATATATTGCGGTGCCAGTAGTTCAAGAAGAATATAAATCAAGGAAATAGATACGAAAGCGCGATTCATGTGATTCATCATCATTCGGTACATTCTTCTATTAGAAGGTTGGCAACCATAACAGGCCAATTGTCCTGTCCCTCTTCTCAGCTTTCCCTTTTGCAATCCAAATGCTTTTACTTCCGCTGTATTTCTTAATATCATCTCTTTAAGCTTCACTTTGCCGACCTCTGTCCCGTTTCCATTATTCTATCGTGCCTTCTAGAATCAAACCAAGTAGCTGCCCTGATAACGTGTCTTGCAAACTTCATTTTTTTATCAGACTCAAGTAAGTATTTTTTATTCCAATTCTTAAAGACTTCGTCATTGGTAACCTTTTCAGTCCAGCTTACCTTCAAAAGTCTTTTGTAACACCACATTTCAAATGCATAGTTTTTCTATGATCGCTTTGCTAAATGTTCATGCTTCAATAGCATACCCTACTACTGAAAATATGTAAGGTTTCAATAATCTCTTCTTCGAGAGTTCGAGTTAAGGATGATAGTTCTCAAGAATTATTCAAATTCCCAAAAGTCACTTTTTCGTCGTTCCAATTATTCTTTTTAGTTCTTCCTCGCATTTACCATCCGCTGTAATCCAGCTTCCAAGCTATTTATATACAGTGATTACGATATTGATTAATCGGTTTATACGACTAATAAAAACCAACGATCAAGCATCGATCAAACTGATTTTTCAAAAGACTACTTGCTTGACAATATATGGGAAAACGCATACGTAATTATACAAATCAAATGTGCGCAAAACTATTATTCATAAAAAATAAAACAAAAGTCAATAAATGGGCAAAAAACTTTATTTAACAAAACTTAAAAAGTGATAAACAAAATTAAACAAAAAGTAGAAAAACAGTGAATTACACTTAAAAATGATTAATGTAAAAATATTGTGAAAGCTGTAAAAAGTGTTGCAATCTTTTACGTTTCACAGTTAAACAGAAAGGCTTTAAAAATAGATTAATCTGTTGCTGCCAATTAAAAAATCTACAATAATCCAAACAAGGCTCATACTTTGAACATTAGGTTACTCTTTTTAAAATCAAATACAGTGTGACCAAGAAACCCAGACATATTTCTGGTAAACAAAACAAATTTTTAAAATGAAACCATAGAATATATACTGTCCTTATTATATTTAGTATAACAAAATAACACATTGAAAAGTTGAAGATAATTTACGAAATTTGGAAAAAACAATATAACTTTCTACTATAAGTTAACTAATTACACGGTAATTAAAGACACTGACAATTACTGAAAAATCAGTACGTATTAAATACAACATATTTATTTCTTTATGTCGCCTACTATAACAGTAGAAGACTAAGCAAAGGTTTATCAATTACAAACCGGTGTAAACACATGGAAATGATGAACGAATTGTAAATCACAAAATTACAATGAGATCGACTGATTAAAATCGCAATTAAAAACAAACAAAAGATTTCATGCAACAATAGTATAGCATTTAAACTGCCCTTTTGTATAAATACAAGATCTTAATGCCACGGATACGGTTCACACGAAGATGCATAGTTAGGCTTGGGCCACATAACCGCTGGAGCAACTGGTTTGGGAAGCGAAACTTGGGGGTGAGCTGGCGACGATGATACCGCTGCAGGTTTTAGTAAGTGTCTCGTTTGTAGGAAGGATACATCGTTCAAGCTATTTCGTAAGCTGGCAACAGAGGCAATTGCTGGAGTCATTCTAGGCACGAAAGACTGTTGGGAAGCCATTACCACTGCTCCACCGGAGAACGAAACTTTAGGAAAATAGGATGGTGTTAATGGGGGTGGTGGTGCCAATTTGAGCATATCTATAGGCCCTGATGTCGCAGATGAGGCATAACGCTTGGAGGAGACAACTTCAATCGTGTGAATACCGCGCATATGACGTTTCCGGTCTTCAAGACGAATGAAGCGTTCTGGGCAATGCGGACAAGAGTAGGGTTTTATCCCAGTGTGCAGTCGTTCATGACGCTCTAAACAGAATTTGCGGTTGAACTCTCTATCACAGAACTGGCACTGGAATACCTTTTGACTCAACAAACCTCGCGGTGATATGTTATGGCTGCTAGTCTCATGATCAGCTTCTGTTTCTTCAGGTCTTCTAAGAACTAAATTGTTCTCAGATTGAGTCGACACAACGGACGTCGCTGGATTAAGGTGCAGGCGTAATAGCTGACTGGCAGTTAAAGATGTTGCTGGAGTTGCTGGCAAACCAGACACGATATAAGTCTTTTCAGAAGTCTTGGTATCACTGGATTTTTCCTGTTCTGTCATATTACTCAACTCAGGGTCTTTATCAGCAGTGCTATCACCAGATATCGCATGAGTTTCAGAAGATAGCACTTGTTCGCGGTATTCTTCTTGATTATCCATACACATTGGAGAGTGAGAATCGTCACTGTGAACCTCTACAGATTCACTTACTTGTATAGGAGTGGGAAACACAGCTTGGTTTAATTGTACAGATGTCTCCTTATCGCTAGCAAAAGATACATCGTTCCTGCTTTCTTCCATTTCTTCAAAACTAAAACTGTCACATCCAGAGTCAAGTTGGTTTAAAATCTGGCGCAGAGGACGACTCGGTTTTCTTTTTCGTCTATTGCAGCGAAGATCGTTTTCACTGGGTGAAAAGGAAATGTGTTCTTCGTTCATTTCTGGTTCATTTTCTTTATCCGAATGTGAAACAGTTTCAGCCGATTCAGTCATATTTTCAGAGTCAAACGGTGTCGATTCTGTTTTTCTAACATCTTTACTCAATGATTCTGGCAGAAGAATTTCGTTCAGCTTAATGACAATGTCAATGGGGTCATTGTCAACATTTAAACATAACACGCCATCTACTTTGAGTTCTTCGACGAAATGAATGTGTTCTCTGCATAGTGATATAACGGCGCTATGAATAAGTTTCGAGACCGTCTGATGAAGTTTCCCAACCATTGGTCAGTCCGATATTATTTCTAAAATAAGAATGATGCAGCGGATGTAATCTGCATAAAATGCAATCTGAATAATATGTTGGAAAGTCGGAGTGTAATTAATGAATAATGACAACAAATTATATCAAATTTAAATATTCAAAATTTAGATATAGTTCATATATATAAATGGATGCATATTATGCACCGTTAGAATTCATTATGTCAGTAAAACTGCTTCAGTAGACAAAACATTTGAAATTTAAATGTAATCAATCAACACTACCAAACTAGCTTTACGTCTACACTTTAATAAAATCCAAACATTATTGTTATGTGCTAGGCAATTACGCTACATTGCGAAAGTACATTATACATATTAATTGCATTTTCGAAATTATAATGAAAGTTTATTCGATAAATTTTGAATGATGCAAATTAGCAGACTTAATAAATATATTTTGATTTTATATGAACCCGAATACTACAATTTTATTTCCGAAACGCTATGTAGCTGAAAATGATTCATACATTAAATATGGAATAACAGTAATTTCTTAGCTTTTTGACACCATAATGTTAAGAATCAGATAAGTGAATGATACAAAATGTGCTGTGTTGCAACGAAATGCATTTGATTTAGAATTTTGGATAATTTTCTGTACACATCATTCTTGATTGTATTCTATACGATTTCGCCATTGAAAGCAGATACCTCACCGAACCGTTAAACATTATGACGATGAAAGGTCACACGCCACTACACTTTCAGAATTTAAACCGCGTTCTCCGGTACACTGTCAGTACAGGCATAACCGGTCTGTATCAGTCTGTTATGGCGGACCAATCATGTACCAAATACAGTTTATCATCATTCGACTTCGTTTGAGAACATGTTTTTATATCGTCCGTCGACATACAGGTACCAAGCATAAGTGGTTTCGAATGGAAAATACTAAACCAAAAATGTCCTTCGATGAACGTCACCCAGATGACTGATTTACCTAAACTACATAATCACATCTTGACAGTAACCTCAGTGGGCGTTGAGAGAATTTTAGTAACACAGGATTAGTGCGGTCTAAATGTCATAGAAACTTTAAATCGGAAGTGGTTACAAACACGGTATGTGTGAGCGCACTACATATAGTATGAAATGTAGCATCAGCTTTGGAAACTAACAGTGCTATCCAGAATATTGCCAAAGAGTATCTGTATCTATATCAGTCTGTGTCAGCCCAATGCAGGGCGAAGGCCTCAGCATGTTTCCTCTCATTAGTATTAGTTCGCCAGTTGACCTATCCGACGAACTTCTTTCTCCACGTCTTTATTCGTCTCATCTGAGCGCTGCTGGTCTCCCCCTTCTCTCGGTGACCAAAATGTCAGTCTCTCGGTCCACTTGTTGTCTCTCATTCGACCGATGTGTCCTGCACAGCGCTTTCATTTATTTTTATTCTATGACTGATTGCCTCAACTTTTGAGATTTTCCTTATGATTTTGTTTCGTACGTTATCCATGCGGGAAATCATTATGCGTCCCATTGCTCTCTGCGTTGTTTGTAGTTTTCTTTCCATTTTCTTTGTTGTAGTCCAAGTTTCCGAAACGAGGTCAGTGTTGACAATACGCATTGTTTGAAATCTTTTGTTTTTAGACTTACTGGTAGGTACTCCTAAAGATGTTGTCCAGTTTGCTAAAGGCCACCCATCCTAATTAAATTTTTATTTTGATTTCGTTAGTTTGGTTTGATTGGTGCAGGCTGATTCGTTGACCAAGGTATGTATATACAGTCAATAAACTTTTAAATAACTTTTCCATTCATATTGACCTGTTTTTGGATCACTTTATTGTTGTGCATTATTTTTGTCTTTGCTTGGTTGATTTTTCATCCACATTTTTTCGCCTCTATGTTAAGCGCATTCAAAAAGAATTCTGCTGGCCAAGAGTACAAAGTCATAATTACACGATTTCTGTTGATTGTTTTTACCTAATCCCGAAACAATCCAAGAGAAACTCACGGAATGACGCGCAAACCCCTGTCCTATATCCATGCCTAGTGAAAGATGGCACACCCACAGCCACAACCAGATCGATGTGACTACTGTGGAGTCTAAAATATGCGTAAAATAGAACAAAATGACGAAGAACATCAGCCAAAAATTCATGAAGTACTTCACACAGAAAACGCTGGATGGAGTAAAAGCAATTAGCAGAAATGAGGGTCAAAGATGCTGATGAAAAGCAAGGAAAACACTAAGATCATCAACAACTCTACATTTGCATGGCTTAACAACAGAAGCTCATGCAAACATGATTTAGTTATTGTAATTAGTAAACCACAGAGGTCCTACATACTATGAGTTAGTGATATTCATACAAAGAATCATCTACTTCGATTTCCCATTGGCACAGACTGTGGTACAAAGCAATTCCAAAAGACTTTTCTCAAATATGACAAATTTTCCATCCTAAAGATCAGGCTATGGAAAAACAATACAAACAATTTCGAATGATCCTCAGTTTGAAATGGATTGTATCCCTGATGACAATGTCACCAAGTAATGGCAGGGAAGTATTAACATTTAACTGAAATGCTGAATATGTAGTTCTAACAAAAAAAGGTTTAGAATCTGAAACTACTATGATGTAGGACATTTTAAGTTAAACGGGATACAGAAGATCCAATTTAGCACACTTGTGTCAAAACATTATGGTCAAGAGACAAAGTGGTAAACATATGTATAAATGTCTAGACTGTCCAACCTTTGGCCTATGCCAAAACAAGACATGTGGATGTCATGATGAGTACATATATCAGTTAATGACTTCATACTTTTTTATGAATACTCCCTATAGTAAACTTCAAATGCAAAATATTTGCTGAGTATATAAATGTTATTTTCAATTACGTTTTTTGATTTCACTACTTTAACAGTACAGTCAAATCCGCACATAACGGATCCGCTTGTACCGGATTTCCGGGTATAACTGATGTATTTTGCTTCCCCAATTAGCATTTTATCGCATATACCGGAGTGTTTACTTATTGTATGTATGTACAGTATAAATATAGATCGCTCTGTACAGCTGAGACGGTGGCTAACTGGACATCGACTCAACTTCTAGAAATACTGTACAGTCATACAAGCCAGATGACATCTTTAATGTCGACGAGACAGCCCTATTCTGGAAGCTGATGCCAGATGACATCTTTAATGTTTTCAAATCTGATAAGGCGCACAGTGGGTCACAGTCAAAGGATCGTATAACTCAGTTGGTGGGTACAAGTATGATGGGTGAGCAACATACCAAGATGCTTCAAATGTATCAAGCATCTGCCTACATGATATGAAGCCAACCAAAAAGCTTGGATGACAAGTGAACTGTTCGAGAAGTACGTATACAATCTAGACAGTAAGATGAAAAAACTGCATCCCGCCATATCATGCTTATCCTCAACAACTGCTCAGCTCATTCTCATATCGAAAATCTGACCAACTCAAAGCTCTGCTTCCTATATCGCCTAATACAACATCGAAGCTGCAACCAATGGATCTAAAGAATCTAAAGCACAATTATAGAAAGCGGCTACCCATGAAGCATCTAGCTGCTTACTATGCAAGCCTGCTATTTACAATCGATCTTCTGAAGGCGATTGGAATGGTGCGCAATGCCGGGACTAGGTTTCTAGAACTACAATTTCAAACTGCTGGCGCACTGCAGGCTTCACCGCCAATGTTACCGATGATGAGGAAACACCCGCGCCCTGACCAGCTGCAGAAGATGAGCGATATGATGGTTTCAACAACATTTTCGATTGACTGAGAGCCAGAGTTTCAGCTTCCACAAGTGGTCACTATGGATAACTTCACCAACATCTATGATGACATCCAGACAAGTGGGCTTCTTATAGATACAGAAATAGTAGCGCAGCACCAACCACACGATGATGATGATGAATAAGATGAACTGGTTGCCGAATCGTACACTTCACGACAGTTGATGGAATCTATCCAGATGTTGAAGCAGTAGTCTCTTTAGTCAGATATTCCAGCTGATTTAAAGAAATCCTTGTGCAGTGTCGGACAGTGCATTCAGAACAAAACGATAAGATTGCAGAAATATGAAACTGACTATTTTTTACATGCATAATTCTAAATAAAAGTTTTATATGCAGTATTTAATGGACTACATACATATACGTACTAATAAACTATGATTATGTGGTTAAACAAAACGTATATATTTTTATTAATAAATTATGTTCATATGGTTGAATAAAACTGATAAAATGTATATATTTCTTGCTTTTGGGTACATGTACAATAACTATGCCCCTAAATGAATTTTTATATGAATTTCGGATATACCTTATTTTTCTTGTGTTTTTGTTGATCTGTTATATGCAGATTTGACTGTCCTAGAATACAGTAAAATTTATTCATGTACATAGTACAAAATTAACTATTGTTGCAAAACATCAGCTTTAAT
>JAUYWV010087669.1:0-15392 GCA_032274565.1 Nematoplana nigrocapitula | reverse complement strand
TTACTACAATATATGTTAAAAAATTTTCTGTAAGTAATTCATTTTAACGTGCTTCCATCATAGTTTTTCAATTTGCACATGTCTCTGAATTAGATAAACTGAACAGTTGTATTTATATATAATTCATTATTTTTCATTCATATACAAATTCAACTTATTATTTTTAACATTTTAGGGATATAAACTTGTTGCTGGCATAGTAACAACAGACTATATAATAATTCTAAATTATTACTACAAGTTTAGTTTATTATGATTTTGCTTTTACCAGAAACGGTAAAAAAACTGTTGATGTATTTAAAGCTCGTTGGCTTTTATCGATTGAATTAGTAAATATTGTAACTATTACGAAAATAGCATAAACGTATAGCATAAACGTCTTTTCGGCCTAACCATTTCCGCAGCTATTTTTAGAACTGAAAGTCGTCGCTTTTGATTGGCCGAAAGGGAATTCCATCAAATTACACGGAAATCCTATCTTTAGTTGTTGTTGTGTCCACTCAAGGATATACTAAATCAAATTTCTTTGTTTACTAAACATAATTTGAATTCTTAATTTTCTATTATCAATTAAGTTACTACTGACTTTCATCTCAAAATCTCCTAAAATTTACAGAAAATATAGCGAGGATATATACAGCATTTCTAGTTTACTCTTTAGAAAACCAACATTATGCTAAGACTATACCACATGCACACGAAGCGCTTACCTCTCCTCTGACCTGTTTCATAAAAATTCTAGCAGCTTCTAAATTTACTTGAAGCTAATTTTAGGAGCGGCTGAATTTAGGAGCAGATAAATTGAGCAGTGAACTGCACTCAAAATTCCCAAAAGAGAACCAAAATAGGATAAGAGTTTTAGTCATTGACGTTTTTTGTCGATGACTTTTAGGAAATTGTAAATTACAAGTAAAGGTCTGTTTCATATAACTTAGGAGCTCCTATATTTAGCTGTATATTCCCTGCTAAATTCTAAGTACCACGGCCTCTTCCTAAATGTGTGGGCAAGTGAGCAAAGAGGCTTACTAGCTGCCAATATTTTCTCTACCCTCTTCGCATCCGCCAAATAATGCCGCGAAATATCTATTGCTTTCTCATATTTCACACGTGCTGCATTGCGCTATTTTACTGGGCTAGAGAACCATTCTTTTTCATCAATTAAATTTATTTCCCTGTATTATAGTCAATACATTTTATGAGCAGCTATTTAGCAGTGTTTTATGAGGACACACTTTAGCAGAACAGCTATTTAGGAGCTCTTAACTCCTAAATTTAGTAGCTCTTAACTCCTAAATTTAGTAGCTTCTAACTGATAAGTTTCGTGAAACCGGCCTCTGGACAGTTTTACAAGGAGTTAACTTCCTCTATCCTAGGCTCACGCCGAGAATAGTAAGTATACGAATAGCACCGTAAGAACGCAGATATCAACTATATTCCATATTTATTACAATTCAGTAACAGTGCAGAAGGGAGGGCGGTTGGTACTTCCCGCGTCTTGCAGTCGGTTGATTTGGTGTGCCAGAAACGATTTCCTCTTACTAATAACCATTTGTTGTTGGGATTTTAAAAGAAACTAAATTATTCACTGATTATATAGGCCTACTAATACAAGTTAAAGTCACATTTAACTAAATGTTTTCATTTTTCGACGGCAAACCAAAGTAAAAGGGTGTACTGGTTAAAAATGGCGCAACAAGGAGTCGAGGCTTTCTCTCTCTTAATTCGGTGTCTCGATACACGTATGCAACTTCTTAGGGGGGGGGAATCCATGCCAGGAGCATGTGGATTGATCGCAGTTGTCCCAATCAACCGAATAATTGACAGACCTTTTCGGGGAAATTCACGCGCTTGACAGACGAAGCAGAAATATCAATGAATAAATTACACCTGATGAACAATATTGTTAGGTATGTCCATCAGTTTCCAACTGCATGGAAAATATTGGTCGCTGGCAAACTGAAAACAGGGGGTTGAAAATATTTTTCGTCAATTGTATAGTTCAAATAAATCAATGCAAGCGTCGAGGCTAAATATGATGCAGAATTTACCAATGAAAAAATAGTAATGCCGATCATCAATGTTCTGCATAAAATTTCGCCAGAGAACAGCTGGGAAGATAATAAAATGAAAAGAGAAACTGAAAGTCGATGACCGGGTGAACGTAGGTCGAAATTATGAGTTTTGTGTTAGTCAAATTCGTTTGATAACAATCATTCTGTAATATTTCTATTATTAAGGAAAATATTTTTTAAAGATTCAAACTAGAGAGGGAGTGAGCAACAAATAGCATCATGATAATTGATAACTAATTAAAGTTGATAGAGCCAACTAGGAATGCATGGCATGGCAAAAAATAAGAATAATTCTTATTCACACCATGCGCAGACGACGCTGACAGAAAGTCATGAAGCAGCGGGCTAGCTACTCCCAGTACCAGGAATATTCGTGCTTTCATGCATGCAACATTGTCAAATAGAGTTTTGTGACTTTCCGGAAGTGCCATGCTGGCAATAAGATGATATTCATTCACTCATTCATAACGTTTGTCGAGAGTCTTGGTATGTCAATCACAATAAATTGGTTCACAAAAGCTTTCCTTTCTCTCTATATATATATCAGAAGGGGACCATTTAAGGAGTTTATTTTTGTATTCCATAACTTTGGACGTCATGTCGACACACACGTCTGAGCAGCCTTCGAGGAGGAGTGCTTTGCTGAAGCATCATATCGATCTATGTTTTGCTCCACAACTGCGCCGTCCCTTATTCTTGACAAAGAGCAGAGGATGGTCCTTCAGTCCAGAATATCAACTTCGCGTTTACTAGTCTCGTTTGACTTGGCAAGTTATTACCTAAAATGACAAAAAAACAAGGTCCACCGCGGGTTGTTTTGTGGCGAAAGTAGTAAGGCAAATCGACACTCTAGATCGTCTGAAACTTCTAACATAATACTAAGTCTGTGTCTCTTTGGTCAATCTAATCGATCTTATAAAAAGTCAAAGTGTACTTCTCGTACATGACATGGAACGAACCGACCCACGAAGCAGTATATTATCAGAAATGATGCCCTTTTATGAGTTTATTGCGTATATATTTCAGTCTTCTTTGGGCTTCTCTAATAATTTTTTTTCAAAACGATACTGATTTCGTTGTTATCATATTTAGGAATATCTATTACATTTGTTTTTATTGCGTGTGAACCCTAGTGTGAATGGTCGAACCTTTCTGGCACCAAATGTATTGTCGCGTTTCTGTTACATACAGTACATGGGTTATTGTGTCAACTAAAAGGTCCACCTTGAGTACATTAAAGCATTTGACTAGAATTTCCTGCGATCACATTTACAGCATATACTTGCTCAATACCAAAGTCAATAAGTACTATAATACCAATGAGTCCATGGGCATGGAGGAGGATGTGCCCTTTACAGAGAAAAATGTTCTCATAACGACAATGTAGAGGATAGGAACAACAATAGTCCAGTCGCGGATAACGATGGCGATGTTGTTGCTAAAAAGCTAAATATTTTGAATAGAATCATATCTGGATTGTAATACTTGTTTTTCAACTTTCTATTAATAGAAAGGATTTGTGAATGTGCTAATTTTGGTCAATCATTATTCATGAATTGTATCTTGAAAGTACAAGTTACAATCACAGTTAAATGGCACAATGTAAAGTGTCATTTAACAATGTACTGATGTGAATGTGAAAGGTTAATTGGTGGAGCTAAACTTAATAATTTACTTTTGACGGTTGGTAATGAGATGATAATGAAGACGGTCGTTATCCCTTTCAGCGTTTAAAACACATAATTCTTCGACACGGTCTTTCATTACTGGAAAGTAATTGCTAGGATGGCAAGGGAAAACAGATGTTTGTTGAAGAAGTTAAAGAAAGGAAGATTCACTACTTTTGGACATATTATAAGAGCAAATGGAAAACAAAGACAATTGTTGGAGGACAAGATTAATGGCACACGGAGCAGAGGAAGACAGAGAAGAACATGGTCCAATGACGTGACAGATTGGTTGGAGATCGACTAGACAAAGGCCTGTCGGAAGGCGACACTCAAAGATGAGAATTGCATTCATAGTTGTTGTTCAATACCCGGCTCATTCCAGAGGATGGGGGCAGCGCATATCCGTCGAGGCCCAGGAACCTGGTAACTCCGCACAGGCGTTTCCAAAGGTCTAGGAGGCTCACCGTCTCACCAAAGATGACAAGACGAACAGCTGAGGATGAGGAACGGGACAGGAGAAGGTGAGAGAGATCCTGCTGACCTTCTCCGCAGGAAGGCAAGGGGGGAATCGAAATGACCAATCCGATGGAAGTAAGAGGCAAGAAGGGAGGAATGCCAGTTGCAACGAAGACGCGAAAGCTCGCCAAAGGGAAGTACGGGGGAGATAAAGCTCACAATGAGCAGAATGTGGAATTTAGCAGTCTAGAAGTTTGTTGCGAAGAGTAGCCCGCCAGGAGAAAAGGATCGAGAGAGGGATGGATGAAACGAACATACGGAGAAAAAGACTGGGCAATACTTTTGACTAAATCATGGGCCCTCTAATTGCACTGCAGGGATGAGTTCCCCAGTATCCATTGGAGGTTTACCGTGACACTCACACCGTCAAGATGTTTGAGGGAGGGCCAAATAAAGTGGATGTTGGAAGTGAGAAGATTAAGGGGCGGCGCCGAGTTTAGAAGATATAAGGAGACTAGAGAGTCCGAAAGAGCTCTAATGGAGGTGTACTGACAGATGTTTCTGTGTCCAATTGTCCAAGCAAGGCCGCGCGAATGGCAGATTCGGAGGTATTTTCCATTTCTGGTTTGATAAGAAATGGATGATAGTAGATATAGAGAACATTATTGTTCTTGTGAACAGAGAGCGGTGAAGCAAAAATGCAGACTTCATGAAACTTATTAAAAACAGTACGAACACGTTAACAGAATAGTAGGGGCATGCAGTATACAGTATGTATGTACATTTTGAGAAAGTGAGGGAGAGCTTTTGAAAGATGGACAATTTGGTGCGAAAAAGATTCTTCGGAACATTGGGTCGGTTAATCTCTCGGCCGTAATTGTGGGAACATCTATTAGAAGTTTCACTTCTACTTAGTAACTACAGAAAGTTTATTTACGTATACTTTATGTATTGTTTGTCAATATTTATACTAGTATTTTCAAAATTTAATAATTGGTCACATTTGCCAATACTAGGCCATTAATTGACGATTGCATGCTGGCAATTCTCCGATCAAGTTGGCCAGAAATTAAGCCACTTGTGGCCGGCAAGTGACCGGAGTCGGTGCCGGTCAGCTGATAGGGATGTATAGGACGTACAAGTATTCACTTCATATTAAGCAAATTTACTGACGATATTTAATCTCGGAGCAGTGTCGCTGTCAATCTTTTTAAGCTATCTGCATGGTGGGAGATCGGTTGGTGGTCTAGAGGGTAAATTTTCCTTACTACTTGCATTGAATAATAACACTTAGGTATCTCTATACTCTGTATGTGCACTAAACGAATCTTAATTATTACGATACAGTTGGATGGCACACGATACTTTATAAACTACTAGCAGAAGGTACCCGCGTTGCTGGGCAATAGAATAGGGCGCATTCCTAACCCTAACCCTAACCTAGTCCGGTCCCCCATTTTCGGGTGTGCCCTGCAACTTTTGTTTTCTGAAATTTTCTGTGGGAGGCTTCCTTCTGCCCGAAACGGCCATTTCACACCGTTTTTTAGCCTCCTTGACCTCAACCCCGACCCCGACCTCGCCCCCCTATGTTACCCGCATGGTTGAGGGGGTCGTACCCATGCAAAGTTTCGGGTCGCTGGCACCAACGGTTCGGCCGCCCACTCGGAACAAACAAACTCTGCCCGAAACGGCCATTTCACACCGTTTTAGCCTCATTGACCTCAAGCCCGACCCCGATCTCGCCCCCCTATGTTACCCGCAGGGTTGAGGGGGTCAACCATGCAAAGTTTCGGGTCGTTTGCACTAACGATTCGGCCGCCCACCCGAAACAAACACACAGACAACTTGACAAATATATATAAGATTTTTATTTAATTTAGCATTGATTCCGGGATTGCAAAGATGGAGACTAGCGCTGCCAATATATGCTTCAACCAACTTGATTTTCAATAAATAACATTGAATAAAAATTGAAACATTATGCAAATGAGCAAGCAAACATGAATATAATGCTAAAATTTGAGGATTTCTTTTTAATTTCCGCCATTGTTTGACTTCAAAGACTTCCTCCCCCGGTAGTTCGATGCATATGCTCAACTATAACACTGAAATAACGCTGGATCTATAGTCTTTGATATTTTTAATTAATAACTGTAAATTTTGTACCTCACTTCCTTGCTTTTGTGGCGGTTTGTTTAAATTCTTTCCATTCGTTGTTACTGCGTTCATCTTTTTTTAATCAGTTTGTATTAATTGTAAGCTGTAATAGGAATAATTCTATCTAGATATATTTTCATCTTGAGACATCCGTTGTCAAGAAAACATTTCCAAAGAATAATTAATATTTTAATGGCATTGCACTAACATAGATCAACCACTTTTCCGAGGAAAATGAATGTATTTAATTGCTCCGGTGATCTTACTTACAGTCGAAATACAAATAAAAACAAATAAAATTATCCATCCCTATTGAATAATTTGCTACACTATTTAGCTGCTTAGGAAGTCTATTCAGCATTCATTATGGCAACTAAAGAAGGCAAAAGTGTTTTGATTAATTATTTGACAGAAGAAAGTGAAATCCAACATCGACAGAACAAAGAAAATAAGCAGATTATTTACTATTAATTGTTTTATTTCAACCTGGTACTGGATTATTCAAATGAAAAGTAACTATAATTCTCTAGAAATGTTCTCCACTACAGTTCACATGCACCAGATATAGCTACAGTAGGGAAGAGTTAACAGAATAGTAAATAGATAACGATCGCTTATCCAAAGGGAAACCGACAATTTGATAATTAAAACAATCGATTATAATACCCAGTGCTGAAAATAATAACGCTGATAAACCGAAATAATGCAGGCTAGGATTTTATTTACATTTTGTAAAACATGTAAACAATCAGTCAATGAATTGTGAGAGCGTGGATTGTTCTTCTTTGAGATTAATTAAAACTATTGTAGAAACCTTGACCAGCGATACGCCTTTCCTCTTCAAATGGGCAGTTTTTTCAGGATGTTGAAAAATCAATAAAATTGATGAAATTTAAGTGCTGCAACAAGTCACTAAATGATTCAAAATAATTTTAAACGGCATATTTCTTTTTCGTTTTGGAAGGACCACTCTTTAAAAACGTCTTCTGCCGGGTCTGCTGTAGTTCTGAAAACCCTGAATAGAATGTAATTCGGTTTGGGTTGACTAAAGCGATGATGTGAAGCGAACAATCTTCAGTAACCAGAAGGTAACTTTAGGTATAACTACTTTCCTGTCTTTATTTCTGGACTATACCTTTATACTATAAGCGCCTGTAAATAAGGTGAAATTCCAGCGTCGTATAGCGCATAATGTATCTGTTTCTGTCGGCCACATGAAAAGTTCTTTGCTAATCCGGAAACATTGATTTTATTAGACTGGCCGTTTTGAGGTAATTGCGCTCTACAAAGTTCATTGTAGTCCGGCTTTCATAGTCAGCGGATCCCTATTGGTGCATGATCAGGTTGGTTTGGTGCCTTTTGTCGAAAATAACACAGAAAAAGGGAGGAATTGAAAATATGTAATAAGGAATAACGTGGACTGTACCAGCACAGAACACCTGACAAGGAAAACTAATTATCTCGGTTAAGAAGATTCACTATAAGCAAAAAATGTTGTTTAATTTAAACAAGTCGAATTAATGAACTTTTCTTCAGCAATTGAAAATCCAATACTGTTTATAGTAACAAAATAAAGGCGTCTGTGGACATTTCGATTTTTCAAAATTTTATTTCTTTAATATATTGTAAACTAGTATGGCCATCTACGTCAGTTAGTAAGGCCAGGACAGAAACTCGGCACTCTGATTGAGGTACAGTAGGTGTAAAACCTCTAAACCGTTTTCAATTATAATTAGAAATAGTTGTTTTACTGCGTTCATTTCTTTTTTGAATAGCAAATGATAGCCAAAGTCCTTCTCAAGGACTTCTAGAATATCAGGACGGTCAGCTACGCAAGGTTTTTTGTGGTGGTTTTGCCAAGAGGCCGATTATTTACCCACAATGAAAACCACAATAATATCCGTCTGAGGAGATAACACATTTTTCACCAATCTCAAGACAGCTCATTGAAGCATTATATCATGTTACAGAAGTACCCAACGGGAATAAGGCAAAATTATATGCAACAGTAATTAATGGTTATATATTTAGACAAGGTTTTGGCTATTGCTTTATGAGTCATTTACTTAAAATTACTTCTTTTTCATATAGCTCACGCCTTTTGTTCCCATTTGGGTACTGCTATAACATGTCTAATGTTCTAATAAGCTGTCTAAAGATGAGTGAAAATGTGTTAACGCCTTCCTTAGACGGATATTAGTGTCATTTAAATAAAAAAGTGATACTATCGGAAAAATTTCAAATTTTGATTCCTTAAAAGTGACTTTTAAAATGCTCAGTTTTGTAGTTCGGGGGATGGAATTTCATTTGACACCATCCGATTAGTCTCAAAGTTTTGATTAATTAACAATGTACTGAACGTTTATAGTGTCTATCGTTCAACTATTTTTGTGGGTAAATAATAATCAGCCTCTTTGGCTTCACTACCACTAAAAGCGCAGTTGACTGTCCTGATAATCTGGTAGTCCTTGGTCCATATATCAATCATGGGGATAAATTTTATTTTCCCTTACCAGAAGGATGTGTCACACTACAGGAAGATGGTTTGTACGTACACTGCCCATCATGAGGGATTTCAGTCGTTTGTTTTTTGGTAAGCTTTCTCCGGACTAAACAGCGTGATAAGCTATCATCTGATATTCGACGAACGATCCCATTCGAGACATATAATATATTATTAGTCTAAATCGGTCAGCTGGTTTATATATCAAATGCAGCAGAAATCGATAACCCTACCACCAATGGGATGGTACAAACACTTCATTTCGGGGTGGGGCTACGCATGTCTTTCTGAAAACGTTGAACGGCAAGAATAAGGGAAAATTATCTAAAACGATTCCGAGTAGCAACCAACCAATTTGTATCAATTTTCCCTTAGATACTGATCTTCCGAGTAAAGAATTCGAAATGTACAGTACATAAAAAACTTGGATTTATACGGGAAAAGAAAACAAGTTATACTTCTAGCGCCCAACGAATTGTTATCGGTAGCAAGGCAAGTAGTAGGCTAAAATGATCCTCTGCCAGAGGAGGAGCGCTTATGTGTCGCAGAACTAACAGCATCAATAAGATGCAGCAGTCGCACGACATGAAAATCAGACGCTCTCACGAAATCAACTCATTTTAGTACAGTGTGTATATTAATAAGGACTGTTAACTAAGTCCAATGATGCGCTCTCGTCACGAGAGGATGCTTCAATGCCTGTCTGCTTCATCTAATTATGTGATCATACCAATTGAATTTCAAGACAGCCAATCTCATTGTTTCAGCATTGTTCCATGTTATACTACTATGAGTAGTTTAACATTGTTCAAAAATACACCTAAAACAATTTCAACATTTGATATTTTCGGTTGAAATAAAAAATCGCAAGTTTCTTTCTATAAAACTCAAAAGAGATAAATAATTCACGAATAGGTTTATCCATAAATCCACGTCATTCGCACACCCTATGCAGTTTGGAGAGCTCATCTTGGTTGTTTAAATGCGCCTGTTGCTGTTTGGCTTATATACAGAGCGTGTGTATTGTATTTTCTTCTTGCATCTTGATCCCAAAGAGAACACGTGATTGTCAAAAACATTCTAATTATATTACTATGTGTACACACACATACAAAGCATTTTGTTCTGAATTGAAAGAATTACAAATCCGGACAGAGAGAGAGAAATACGCACTATTTGGCGATAACCACAGATAAATCACTATCACACTTGATGTTTGTCAACTGCGGAAACAAACACTATATGGGGAAAACACAAATCAATCTCTATATACACACATTCAACGAGATGAACTATAAGCTTATAGAACGAATCCGATCGAAATACAGTAACACGAAGGGAGTGAACAAGCTTTCGGGGAAGTACAAAGAAGGCAGGCATTTAGCATTTATAGTTGTAAAAACTACACAGTTCACCAATGCCACACCCATCTCAATTAGACAAAGTAGAGCATTTGCACAAAAATACTGTACCTCATCGCGTTATACTTGGTTGAGAAGCTTCCAACAGAGAACAAGATGACGACAACCATACATAACTACAGTAGGTAGGGAAAGCCTGCGGCAGAGATAGATGCCTTTGTATCTGATTGGTTGATTTAAATTTGTTCATGCCAATTATAAAAATGGTAAAAGTTTGAAGTCATTGGGTAGCTTAGTAACGATCGATTGTGTCGTGGACTTCGAAACACATCCTATATGACAAGCTGTAGGAAGCGGAAGTATAGGGACGTCCAAGGCATCTAACAGTCGGTAACAAAAATTGTCGCTAATGCAGGTTGTACCCCCATTAAAAACAAATTCAACTCAAAGTTGGTGTCAATTATTCAAATATTTGCTAAAATGTATTCAAGTAGTATACATAAACATCAAAATCAACTTTTAATAGCCATTTTTATTCATTTCTCAATCACAAAAATACGTGAAACTTAATTTAGTATTTCACTTCATGCAAATAAATTACCCACCTCAATTTAAATTTACTACCGCCATTGATTAACCAATCAAAACACTCGAATCCTTAGCGGTAAATTTGAAGGGGGCACAAACTGCATTAGCTCCCAAATAAAATGCAATTTACTGCAACACATATACGACATTTTATGTTAAAATACATCTGAAATTATTAATACAAAAAATGCAACAAGAACAACTCCGCACGGTTTATTGTTCTTGCTAGTCTTTTATCAAGACCGATCAGGCTAAAGCTTAGATTCTAGGGGGTAAATCTAGTCAACCAGGCACGTCTTTCGTGTAGTTCATTAGTGTTTTCCCCTTTTTGAAAACACCACTTGGATTAGGCCAACGACCCCAAAATTCTCTTCTTCGTTTCTGTGCGTAATAAAATCGTTGCTTTCCAGAAGAATGTGACGGACAGTTTGAAGAACTCCACGTGTCGGACAATTTAGCGAATCCTTTTGACCAATTCTGTGAATAAATTCAGCTAATGCCCTGCCATGCTCTCATTCCTCTACCCTGATACTTCGATTGCTCTTCTGCTGCTGTTGAGTAATTCTTGATCCAACCTTGTTTCCAAGTTGTTATTCTAGCTGTAGATATGTCAATCTTTGCCGCTGCATCTGCTTCTTCGTCAATATCACCAGGTCCTGGTATCCACATAAATTGAATTATGCCATCCATCTGTACATTTCCAGACCTCATTAACAATACCCGCTTCTTGCTTCAAAAGGACCATTTTTTATAACATTATTGAAGACAAACTGAGATCAGATCAAGTATGTCAATCTACTGAGTAAATTAATTACATGCGTGATTAATTAATTGCTCGAGAACCAATACAAACGTGGTAAGATATCAGGAAAATTTGCCGACATTTAGATGCCCTGGACGACATTGTTGAGTTGACAGGAAAAACAGCAAAGGGAACTCTAGGAAAACACACCGCAATCAGGGGATCTGGATAGAAAGGTCCACAATGATCTGGTCCGTAGATAACTACTCTCCCTGGTCAACTAGAAGACGTGTCCCCGTACAACTCGTTCCACTCCTCCATCGCGGTCAAAGACTTCTCCGGCACGCTGGGCCGAATTCGCTGACGGGCCGAGATGAAGTCGTCCAGATTGACACGGCGTACCTCGTCCGCGGAGAGACTCTGGAAATCTTCAGGCTTCAGTTCTGCAGTGGGGAACACAACCAGCGGCCGGAAATTATAGTACTGGTTTATCCAGCGATATATGCCGCTTTGCCTGCGGTCGGAAACGGCGGGTATGGACTGCTACAAAGGAAGGCAGAAAAGGGTATGTCCACTCCAAACCTCTACTGCTGGTTTCTGTATTTTAGTAGTATTACATCAATTAAAAAGAATTTAGGCCGTTTCCATTCAATATTTCCGTACTTACGAACTAAACCTTACATACGATTGGTGTTAATGAAAACGATAGAACTTTAAAATTGTGATGTAAATAGCGCTGCATTAAAAATTAACGTTAAAATTGCTCAAAGAATTATTTTCGATGCACATAATTTACATATCATACTTACATTAATTTTAACCGATTGCCGGCATAGTAAAATTCCAGAAGCTAAACCGGTTGCCGTCATGGTAAAATTCCGGGAGCTATACCGGTTGTCGGCATAGTAAAATGGGAGATAAACCGGTTGCCAGCATAGAAAAATTCCGGGAGTTATACCGGTTGTCAGCATAGTAAAATTCCGGGAGCTATACCGGTTGTCGGAATAGTAATTCCGAGAGATAAACCGGTTGCCGGCATAGTCAAATTCCGGGAGATAAACCGGTTGCCAACATAGTCAAATTCCGGGAGATAAACCGGTTGCCAGCATAGTCAAATTCCGGCAGATAAACCGGTTGCCAGCATAGTCAAATTCCGGGAGCTAAACCGGTTGCCGGCATAGTAAAAATTCAAGAGATAAATCCGTAGCCGGCATAGTAACAACAGCTCCAATTTTTAAACTTATGAAATTAACAGTGAACTATAAACTTTCCAGTTTTTGCCCCGGTTTTACTCACTCGACTGTTGCCGTTTCTATATATATTATGTCCCTTCTATAGATAAGCTGCGTGAGAGAATCATAGATTATATGCTTTAAAGTGAGTAAACTTGTGATTACCGAAATTGTGTTAATGTTAAATATCGCTGTATTACAGAATTGTACATTTCTGCGTATATTTTAAGGGTGCCAGCTAGATAGAAGTTTTTTCTTCTCTGGTACCCCTAGCCATACCAGGGGTTTTGTTTAGGCTGGATAAAAAATAATAACATATGTATTTAATGATTGTTCAATTCAAGTTAATACAATTATTTAGTTCATTTTTTTATTTTAAGTGCGTTTTCTATGTTTGTCTAGTATGTAAAGGGTTTGGTTATTGTTGATTTTTGTTTGTTTTATAGTTATATTTTGAAGCTTTGCGTGTTGCTCAGTTTATTTCGTTCTCAATAAGCTGTTCTGTTTGTTTATATGAAGGTTATATGTTTATAGTTAATCCGTTCACCTGACCGAAAAAATTCCCTTTTCATTTGTTTGGTAATTTTGTTATTTGTTAATTAAAGCCCTGGTGGCGAATAAAATATTATTATTATTATTTCTATCTTCTGCGGCAAAATCTCTTTCCAAAAACGTTATAAAAATATATAGGTACTACGACTATACAGAAAACTACTTTTCATTCATTCACAACTTTTAAAAATATTTTTTATCTGGTATTACTGC
The DNA here is from genome assembly GCA_032274565.1 of Nematoplana nigrocapitula. Lineage (NCBI taxonomy): Eukaryota > Metazoa > Platyhelminthes > Proseriata > Nematoplanidae > Nematoplana > Nematoplana nigrocapitula. Next base: position 1,846 of record JAUYWV010087669.1, on the reverse strand, counting down.
TTTTTCTCCCACTCCTCTCTGTGTTTCTAGTCTTATTACAAATTTTGTCTTGATATTCCTATTATATTTGCCTACATCATTGACTGCGTCGTTTTCCTTTTTTAATGGTACTTTTCTCTCACTGAATTTCCTTCCTTTTGGTTAGCTTAAATTAGTTGAAAAATGATGAGTCGTAATGAAATTGTCGTATGTGTACCAAAGGGTTTACAATCAGACTAAAATACCGCAAAGGAAAGGTTCTACATATTTTCTCGTATCTGCCTTATACTAAAATCGACAAATTTTTTTGCTTTTAACTTTTTCATTAATGAATTCCCACAGCGCAGTGGAAAAACCTGTCCAGCTGTCAGTCATCATCTCAGAAGAAAAAATGTTGTATCAGGTCGAACCAAGACAGCGAATAAACTATAGAAAGTCTCCAACTGGGAAAATGATCTTCTGAAAGAGTTACTGTATGTTAATCGATCAGAGAGAACTACTGTAGAGTAGACAGCATCCCGGAACAGAAAACATTCTCACTGACTCACCCCTAATAGGCCCCATGGCAGCGTCTTTGGCCAGCTGAGTCAAATCACTTGCCGAATAGCCTTTGGTCAGTCTACAACGAAATGTACACGTACGTACGGGAGTACGAATGACAAAGAGGTCAAGCTAAGCAGCGGCTCTCCAGAAATCAACTCACTTGACAACTTTCGTGAGATCTTTCACAGACATCGGGGTATTGTTCTTCCTCAACAGCTTGTCCAGCAGGGCCATACGCATCTTTTCATCCGGCATCCCGATGAAGATACGTTTGGGGAATCGTCTGCAAAGCCAGGCACAGAGGGAAAAACACTTTACGCGTCATTTTGGTAAAAAATAGTTCTTATTGTGGTCTCAATGAATGAATTAGGTAGTCTAATGTGCGAATATTGGAACAAAAATTACCGAAATAATCTGGACACCCTGCAAGTATAAAAACTGAAGAATGACCATGAATAACACAAAGTGAATATTTTATATTTTTAAAAAATACATCTTCTTTAACAGTATTCAGCATAAGAAATATTTTTGAGCAAACTTATTAATACACTAACAAACATATTAAAAAATGTTCAGCCATACACTTTGGAAATTAGAACGTATAGGGCCGTACAATGGATATTTCTCATTACCACATATAAAATGGCCAAAAATATTTTTAAAACTTTTACGCTACATCAAATATAATTTAGATCGTATAAAAAATTATTTGATATTGCTCTTGCTTGTGATGTTTAAGTAGTAATTCATAACGGTTTCAATGATTAAAATTATATTTAATGTTAGTAATTTTATATACTTACGTTCCACGACACATTTAATAATGTCAAGGTAGGAGAGTGCAAGAAAAGAGGTATCATTTAAAGTATAAAATTAAAAACAGAAATGCAAACAATCTATTAAGCATAGACGATTTGACATAGAAACCTGATAACAAACAATTTATATAATATAACACCATCGGCTGACATTAATCAATCATGTATGTCTCCTTGCCATAATCTTTATTCTTCAAATCATTATTGCACAATTAGGAAACCATATTATAATTGCATGGACAAAAAAACTTTTATTCAACCTTTCATAGTAATGCGAGTAATGATTTTTCACAAATATATTAAAATTTAGAAATATTAAGAGACGAAATGTTTTAGTTAATTTTACAGGAAATTTATCAGAATTCCAGATAAGAACGCAGGCGAAAATCGGAAACATTTATTTCATCGTAAACGTTTTCGACAACAACAGTCCTTAGCACTGTTATGATAGCAGTCTGACATGTTACATTGCCATGGAGTATTTAAAACATCTTTGAGATTGTGAT
>JAUYWV010087558.1:0-15399 GCA_032274565.1 Nematoplana nigrocapitula | reverse complement strand
CACAGATACACACACACACAGACACACACACACACAGACACACACACACACAGACACACACACACACAGACACACACACAGACACACACACAGACACACACACAGACAGACACACAGACACAGACACACAGACAGACACACAGACACAGACACACAGACACACAGACACAGACACACAGACACAGACACACACACACACACACTTTCGTTGAGTTGCCATTTTTATTCATACTGCGTTTATTCATTTATATAAGACAAGCTATAAATTTGAAATTTGAATGTACCAATAAAAATAAGAATGTCTTAGCTAGAAAATCGAATGTCAAAATTTGATTATTGAAAGTTGGAAAAACGAATGTCCTAACAAGAACTAAAAATGTCATAATTTGAAATTAGTGTGTGAAATATTGTTGTAGAGATTTAGAAATAGCTATTCGCAAATCGATGGATTCTAGCCTTTACCAAGAATGTGTCACCGATCACATTTGGTGGGACTTGGATTATATCGACTGGATATTGTCAATTGTGACACGTTTCAAGATAGCATGTACCGACCGATTGATACTCCCGACCAATCAGAGTACATTAGCGACAGTAGGGCGGCCACAAGACGGCAGATCAACTTCTGTCTCAAAAACAAACAATGGTAAAAAATGCATCACGTGCCAAGTGCTAGACACGACAGACATTCTTTTTGTACTATCCAGCTATTTTTTGTTTGGAGCTAACTCAATTTTCAGTGTGTCTGTAGATTGTTCGCTGAAGTGCGTATCGATTGTTGATATTTGATTGTCTTGTTTGTCGTATTGTGAAGTCGAAAACTTTAAATATAATTGCTTTATTAATAATTTTATCGGAATGCAAAGATTGTTAATTGATAAACTTTTAACGACTGTCGTATCCGTGTTTTCTGTGTTGTAGAGTCCAATGAAAAGGGTGAGGCCATAGAGGATTTTGCCAAAATCAAAGACGAACTATGACTACTCAGTCCGATTAAGGACATTAAATATTTCGACTAGGAGTGTGATTATTTTTCCGGTTTCTTTGTTTTTTTGCCGTTTTTATATCATCGATTGTCATTGTGACAGGAAGTATTTTTGTTTTCTTTTTTTAAACAATCGTATGTATTTTGTTTTCAAAAGCGGTTAAAACTTTGCTGCATTATAACAGTTTTGTAAAATTAATATGCTTTGCTGAACTGTACCGTGTGGCATCACTTGCATGGGAATGATCATAAAAGTTGACATGATATTCACATTTTGCGTATCTGTTTCATTCACTGCCTACTTCACGTTTTTAGAGTTGACAATCAACATTCCAATTGTTTTTGTAAACATTTTTGTTTCATATCTCTTTTGACTTTTGTGATTATGCATGTTATGGAAATATGGAATTAATAACTAAATAGTTCAATCTTGCTTTATTTGCTGATTTAATTATTACTGTTTGAACGGGATATACAGTTAGCTTAAAGAGGCAGGAAGGGAGAGGGGTTATTATGGGAAAAGCAATTATTGATTCATCCAGAGCTCACTCTTCTGTTCTACTCACAACAAGGGGCATATATAAATAACCATGAACACTACTTAACAGTCAATTAAGTATTCTATGGTGGCGTCCGTATCGATTAACTACATGAACACCAAAAAAAGAAAATAGAATCGATACTCACAACAATCCGCTTGGTTAAAACGGATGAACTAAAGTTTCCCACATTGCAACGAATATGAAATGAAAATATAATAGTTACACTTGCATGCTAGTACCGAACATGGCAGGGAACAGCCACTACAACACAGGGCCTATCGGAAATAGCGTGACTATTGCTTGACAAAATCACAGAAAATAAATCTGGGGCGTCAAGAGGACAACGACCCACAAAATATTCGATGACTACAGGGCGATGAGCATCAATGTTTTGGTGTCCCTATCGGAGTTTACCCGTTTCTGTTCTTTTTCATAACCCAACTCCCGACATACACTTGCTCCATGCCTGCTATAAAATTACTCGTTTTTGTCATTTAAATACTTTAGTGCTGTCATCAAAAAAACATTTCTCACTCAAGTTATTTTAATGTGCCCTATATTCAGAAGCAGGAGTTTACATATTAATTCCTTGTTGTGATGAGTCTACCAAGTAAAAACAGGGAGAATTTCTAAACATAGATTTACTATTTCTTTTCTAATTCCCATCACGCCCTATTTGGCCATTCACTTTCAGGTATTTAATTATATTCGCAAGAACTTTGGTAGTTCGTTTTTGCTAGGTTTTTTAATAAAGAATTTTCAGACTAGTCTCACTGTGGAGAAGTTTAATTATTATAACTTTTTAAGTGTGAACCTTATACACCGGCTACTGCAGAATTCAAATTCCTACGGCTTCTCCTATAGGCCGACCCTGGGAACCCGGTCCAAGCCCAAACTAAGCCAGCAATCAAAACAAAACCTGGCATGTGTTACCCGCAGGGTTGAGTGAGTCACTCATGCAAAATTTCGGGTCCGTGAGACCAACGGTCTGGGCGGTAACCCTAAACATACATACAGACAGATTGACAAATATATATAAGATACTATATATATATATATATATATATATACTGTATATATACAGTAGATAGATATACTATACATATAATTTCATTTTGTATTCGAGGTGACATATTTTGCATTGAATCTTATATTGTCGATGTGTTGTTTCAAATTTTCATCATATTGACATTTCCAATAAACGAAAAAGTCAAAGTCTCCGTCTTCTCTTTCTGTTGTCTGATTCCAATTACCACATTTTCGTTGGCCCAGAGAGATGATAACGTCGATTATTGATAATACCGGCGTTTGTTCGTTCTTGTTCAATCGCATACTGCTGACTTAACTGAGTACATATATTACTTTCACTTCGATGAGTCTTTAAAAACGAGAATGCTTTTTTGGCAGAAAGTTTGTGTCCTTCGCTCAGCATATATGTTGGTCGAAAAAACTGACTTTTTCTAATTTCTAAACGGAGAAAAAATATGATCGTCTGATTTTGCTATCAATCGGAACAATAGCAGCTATCGTTTTTAATGCTGTATAGAAGCCAAATAAGGTCGTGTACAGGTCCAAATGATTTGGAATTTTCTACCAGATTGAAGATATTGGAAACTGAAATCCATTATAGGATATGTTATCTTTGATGTTAAGAGCGTCGAAATATCATCTTTAGTGATTATTTGTTGAGAATAGCATGATGGGTCGAGTAGTATACTCGGCACTTTAGAAGAAACAGTTCCTTTCAAGATTGTCGCGTTGTCGGAAGTAGTAAAATGGCGTTTTCGTGTTAATTCAGATTCAGTTGCGGACAAGGGCGTCACAGTTGCCGCAGTTGGTGAGGGTCTAGGGTGCGGTTGCTGAACATCAGATTCATCAGTTGCGGCCAATGGCGTCGCGGTTGTCGAAGGTGGTGAGGGACTTGGGTACGCGCGGTTGCTGAATATCAGATTCAGTTGCTGGAAAAGGCGTCGCGGTTGTCGAAGGTGGTGATGGATTAAGGTGCGATTGCTGAAGTTTGGAAAAGGGCGCCGCCACAATGATTTTACCAAGGGGGGGGGTAGCTGCCCTCTCTGCCCCCCGCTATATACGCCCTGATGTTTCTCGAGCTTAACTTTCTTTATATTTTTTATATTTAAGCTGTTTGATAACGATTGACTTTTTGTTCTTGTTATAGTGATTAATAACATTTTGTTCTAATTGGATGTCTATCAACTTTTCTATGCATAAGACAGCTATATTATATTATACATTTTACTGCTTTTGCGGTTTTATTTCATCACTGTTGTTGACACAGTGATTACCGCACTGGAAATTCTATATTAAAATAAAATAAACAGTATTGCAAAGTCCTACGGCGGAACAATTTTTTTAATGAACTTTGTAGCATGTGCACCATTTCTAAAACAATCGTCATTATCATCATCAGTGTCATAGACCACAGTAGCCCATGGGGCCCCAAACACGAACAGAAGCTTATTTCGCCAACTGTCTTGTGACATGCCTAAATTATTTTAATTTCTTTTAAACGATGATAACCAGTAAGGAGCGTTGCCATCTTACCTTTTCTTCTACCTTTTACGTTACAGAGTTATTCCGCTGGTCTACGTATTTGATACTTTTAAACTACTAAAATACTACTAAATACTACTAAAACAATAGAAAATGTAATAGAAAAACTAAAGCATACAACGTTATGAAAAAGCGGATTTAAAATATTGATTATGAAGATATCATCTAATGAAAGTTTCTTGATAAAAAATACTAAATAATATTTTTTCTCTCATTACTTCAGATTCTTGTTTGTTCTGCCGAATTTTGTAGTTAATGTAAACTGATTTTGAAAGCGGAGTTTTTCAATAATTAGCTATTATGAACGTGACAGTATAGATTGTAAATGTTTCCATAAAAGATTCATTTAGGACTTTTAATTTTTATTTATTTGTACGTTACGTAAATAGTTATATTTTGGTAAGAAATATTTTTCTATCTCTTTATATTGTTACATTGTTTATCTTCAATCAGCATTCACTAATGACGTAATGTGTACGATCTATTTAGTTCAACACTGCTTTCAGTGATATAGTAATACAGTATATCATTTTTTATTATCTTAAAAAGATAATTTGTAAATCACTTATTGAGTATTTTTTAGTTTTATAACAACCTAATATATACATTTCATCTCTAAAATCAGTTCACACCTCTATTTAAATGAAATAGTTAATTTTTAAGTTATATATTTACATAAAAATACCAACCCCCTATATGTTGCACCTACAGTAAAAAATTGCACAGCAATTATGGTTTATTGAGCAATTACTACCCAAGGTAGTGCTGGCATTCACCTTATGCCACAAGATCAAGGTGAAACACTGAGACAACTAGTATCAAATCTACTAATTATTTGGAAATATGAAAAGAAAAGTTACCCAATTTAGTTTGAAATTTGCAACTATGATATTTTTATGCATTATGGGGCACCTTGCCATCAGGTAAAGATTGTCAAAACATAGCTTCAAGAGAATTGAGTTAATGTTCTTGCCTTATGGCTGACTTAGAGTACCTGATCTCAACTCTATAGAAAACTATTAAATAAAATTCAGTGTCCCAAATTTGTCGCGAAAATGGTCAACTTTGGCCAGAATATGTGAAAATTTAGGAAAAGATGCGAATTTTTAAAGTTGGTTATTAAAAAAAATTTTTCCTTAACATCTTTTAAGATTTTTAGCCATTTTCAAGAAAGACTGGAGGGTTATTTTCTCAACAGAATGAGGTTGTGGCCAATTTCGGGAAAAAGGAAGTGAGGCAGGCCAAAGAAAATGTGATTGGAATAAATCCGAAATGATCTTATGGCAAAAATAGTGACAAGTGACCTGATTTTTCCCTGACACGGGGGAACCCTGGATATAGGATTCCGGTAACTAGAACTATATCCCCGCGATACAGGATTCCGGTAACTAGAACTATATCCCCTCGATACAGGATTCTGGTGACCAGAACTGTATCCCTACGAAACAGGATTCTGGTGACCGGAACTGTATCCACGGCCTTTAATGTATTTGTATGCTAGTTATTTTCCTGCAATAAATTTGGGGTAGTCAAATCTTTTTGGCCATAACTATATATTATAAACAATTTCTAACTAAAATTTAGTAGCACAAATCAAATTAATAAGCTAATAAATTCAACCTTTTAAAAGCTTTATTTAAAATATATGTCTATAAAATAACACTGCAATATATTTTTTTAAATATTTAAATTTTTATATATTGATACATATTTAAATATAGTATTAACCTTAATCGCAATATATCTATAAAATATCTCTAAACCTTTTCTTATATAATTCTAGCAATAAAACATAAACAATATATATAAATAATAAATATATATATATATATATATATATATATAGATACATAAATATAGACAAACTAAACTATATAATTATTTTAAGTGAAATACCTATAAATAAATAAATGTCACAATTGGTTTCTTGGGAGCCACAGGAAAATCGGCCAGTACTGTACACCCTTACCTCACATTATTAGCAGTTATATCAATATCAACCACTACTACTATGCCAATACTTGATTGCTCTTCTCAATAGCCATTGATCCTGCTACTTTGATGACTTGTGGGTCTTTTACACAATGTTTTGAAACCATTATGCAAGTTGTTTCACTATAAGCCTACTTTCCTGCAGAGTGACAATTTGAACACACTTGTAATGAAAGATAACCATGTATTGTTTTTGTACACCAACACAAAATTATGACCTCCATAGAAATCGGAACACCACACCACTTTGTTTGACTAGAAGGAACATTGGGGGACTTTTGCATTGTGGTGGTGGCAGCTTAAGACAGGCATCGCTTAAATGAGCTATCGATTGCCTCAACTGGTTACCTTGCAGCTTATTGGCCAGAATTTCTCGAGATTTCTTTGTATACCAATTAGACCCCGGTTTAATTTTGTGTAAACTATCTAAAGTCGTTATGGGAAAAACTTTTATTATATAAGTTATACTGCTATAAGTTATATATTAGTGTAGCTCTCATCCAGGCGCACATTTTAATATAATTTTATACATGTGTTTTATTTCATGTAGTTTTGCCTCTTTGAAATTATGTGAATTTGCATTGAAATGAATGGAAACCAATGGTTTTATACCCACTGACAGTGATCAAGCAATGTCCACGCTTTTTGAAAAATGTGCCTTCTAGTCAATTTCAAACAAAGTGGTGTGGTGTTCCGATTTCTATGGATCTCTCATACCTTTGCTCATTATTTTCAATGCCAAAATAATAGCATAATATTTAGTGGCTATCAACACAATGCACAACGTGCTTACATCATTGTATACCTTTATATATATATTGGCTGTCTTCACAACATACAAGAATGAGTCACTTTTCTTGTTCGAATCTCCCTTATACAGACAGCAATTATTGCCTACATTGATTATTCAGTCTATTCTGTTTGCTCAGTGGGGACTAGAAGGATGAAATTACCAGTGAGTAATGCTATCTCATTTTGTTTATCTATTTGATTAGCTATATTAGACTAAAGTTAGTAAATCCTATACAAAATTGCTTGTATTGCTTGATAGCTCAATTATACTAACTATCAATGATGATTAATTTTACGTTTAGTAAAACCAAGTTTATCAAGTAAAAGACACAAAACTTTTTCAAAGCTGTTAAGTCCACACACAATCAGTCAGCAAGGGCAATGGATAAGCATTGTGTAATATAAATTAGTTTGTGGAAACTGAGGACTTTCAAATTGCAGTTGATAGTAATGGTAACAATATAGAATATGGAGGTGGCACTCTGCTATTGAATAATTCACACTAGGATTCTCGAATTAAAATGTCATTAAATAAATGTGTCTTCATTCAAAGTAGTAATAAGTTAATAGAAAAAATTATCAATAATTGATTTTACAAAATTTAAAAATGGATAATTGTTGTTAGTATTTGAAATTTATATTCACCTAGAGTTATCTAGGGAAAGGAGAAAATGATTGACTTAATCCTGTATTTTGAGTTAAGTGGGTTTGGGTTAAGTTGTGTACTATATATTGATATTCTTTTTTATTCTCCAATACCATGCTGGCTGTACTATGGCTAATATTTTTAGTAAATATTGTCACCAATTATATTTTCCATTCTATTTTAATAATTGGACACATGTTATGCAAAATGAGATTATGTAATAGTTAGTCTCCTTATGTCATATTACATAAATAAAGGTATATATATATAGTATATACAGTATGTATGTATTTCCCTAGGCAACTATACTAACCTGTAAAAACTTTTTTTAATAAAGTCACAAAATGAATTACAGTAAATTGTTCTTTCCTATACATTCTAGCATATGTTTTTTAGGAAATCAGACTTCCTAGAAAATAAAAGTAAAAATTTGTTAAATAATATATATGTTTTATATAAATGTGTGTTTATATTTTAGAATATTTTGATAATTGAAGTAACCATTATTCAAAGAGACAAGTTATGGATTTTATAAATAGAGTATAATTCCTAATTTTTACTATAGACTTTATCACAATGTCAGAAGCATTTGTTACTTTGGCAACTTCTGATGCATATTCCATTGGTGCCCTAGTTTTGGCCCAGTCCCTAAGATTGGTGGGAACCTCAAAGCAACTGGTCATTATTATCACAAATACAGTCAGTCAACCAATGAGGTAAAAATAGTTAGACATTTCAAATTGTAATTTTACTTTACAATATAAAAGAATTAATTGACTTTTTCTATCATCGCTTATCACAATCTTTTGAAACTAAGTTTATATTGAAAATAATAAATAATACCGCTTCTTTTCGTATTTAGTAGACTGTATAGATCATAGAGTATGATTCTTTACTCTATGGTATAGATCTTGCATGAAATATTATTTTCAAGACAACCTATTTAATAATAAAATAAAATTAATCGAGTTAATATAAAAATACAGAAAAACTTGAATGAGTATGAAATGAAAGGGAAGCGTTACAAATATTTTCAACATTTACAATATTAGTTAGTTGGACGTGTTTTCTGTTGTTTATACCTAATCAGAATATACTCCAGTTTGAATATATGATCAGTCTGAATAGTATTTCTTGTTTTAGACAGATCTCTCTTCCTGCAACCACTAAGGTCGATTCGTGAAATCAAAACGAGAGAACTCAATGAAATATTTTATCCTAATGTTAATTAAACGTTCTTTCACAATGGCTTTTTCAATGATTATTATTCTACAAGGAATTTCTAATAAAAATTCAAAATGGTATACAAATATTAGAAATAAAGGCAGTACCAATCTCCAACAGCTCCCTTTACGAACACAGGCTTTTATCCAACTCGGACTTCCGTATCAGAAAGCCTACCTGAAGAACACGATCACGCTATGCCTAATTTCATCTATCTATCTATCGAGTGTTCTGTTTTTGTCGAGCAGGTTCACATTTATGGCATCCATTTTCTCCACTCTTCGATTTTCTGCTTTATCTTTTAGATTTTTATATGAATCTGTATTTAATTCTGTTAGCATGCCTTTTCTTGACTTTCCTCGTCCACGTTTTCCACGAAATTGTCCTTCGATGATTGTTTTTATTAGGTCATCTTTTCTTAAGATTTGACCTATCAAGTTCTTCTTCCGTCTCAATATAGTCTGAAGTAAATTACTTATTTATTTTATCTCTTTTAATATGTCTTCGTTGATTTTCCGATCCTGCCATAATATTCTTCTCTGTATTCGTCTCCATATCCACATTTCAAATGTTTTGGGAGACACTGGACATTTATTCATTCTGCTCAGTTTTGAATTCAAACCACACCAAATCTGGTGCATTCTACATTTTCAAGGTGTTTGTGCCTGATGTGTACCAGTATTGTGTCTGTCTTTTTAAAAAATTTTTAATGTTAATATCTGTGTTTTGCGGTATGTGGGGTGACATGTTTCACATTTGGTCTATTGAAAAATTGTGTAATTTATGTAAGTAGTCTCCATTAGACGAAAATGTTCTGTTAGACTTGTTAATGGAATTTGCGAGCTGTTGACTAAGGTACTCTTAGCTCTGTGTCCCATTCAGACGCTTATAACCTACAGCGCGCGTATAACTAGATTAGATGGATGGCGACCCAGACTTTGAGGCTCAAATGGTTTCCATTGTTGCTTTGCCCTGTTAACATGCAGGAATACTTTGAAGGGAGTCTTCGATGAAGTCCTGGAAATGAACGTCTTAGACAGTCGGGATGTGGTCAATCTGTGCCTTTTGCAGCGTCCCGAACTAGGCGTCACATTCACCAAGCTCCAGTGCTGGAGACTGACGCAGTATGCCAAGGCCGTCTTCATGGATGCCGATACCCTGGTGGGTTTGCTCAGCCTGTTTGTTTTATTGACGACGGATTATATGTGCAAAATTTATTTATGAGAAATTAACATTTAACTATGGAAACCTTGACCCAAAACATCATGAGAAATAGTTCTAGATTGATAAAGCTGTCGTTGATATTTCTTTCTCACCAGTGAAAAACCGCTACGTGGGTCAACAATGCAATCAACCAGTGGTTTAGATGGATTCAGTAAAGAATAAATAAAAAATGATATGTATATTTGTCTTAAAAGAAGGATCTTTGGAACGTCCTGACAAAAATTCACACTATTACGACTAGTTATCAATTGAGAATGCTCTTTAAATCATTGTCAAATAGCGCTAAGTACAGAGATCCATTAGATCACCTGTAGGAAAAAAGCTTATGACAGAATAAGAGGGCTTTCCGGGGATCAGCTGAGCGAATAGCAAAGCGATGTTCGTATACTTTCGTAAACCAAATTACTGTATTTCTTTCATCTCTACAGTCTACAGGTGTCGTACTTCTATTGATTTTTTTTCTGTTACTGCGATTGTCGTTTATATTATTTTTGACGGGTGACTCTTCGAAACTTTGGCCATCAGTTATAATACATTTTACCCAGATCTTGCAGATTTGTAGAAAAGACTGTTCTAATATAAAAATCTAAATCAGTGCGCTTTTATTCATTTTTTCTATTATACATGCAGATTTGGCATTTGAAATCATTCATCAAAAACATAGATGCTGCTTTAATGGACAATTTAGCCGACCAAACACTTTTTGAATGGTTAACAATACATATATAACTCATTTAAAAAAACGTTTGGCAAATTTGGGTTAGACAGAACGATGGAATAGGGGAAGAAAGAGATGAAAATAATTAAGAAAGAGCAAGATCAAGTAAAAGTGCAAAATCGTCCTTCAACTGTTTTCCATGACAAACGTTGTTGGATTGAAAAGTGATCTAAACGACAGATGTTTAAAAAATTAATTGAAAGCAATGATGAAGCAACTTCTTTATGTTTTCCATTTCTAGAAAATGTGTTCACAAACATATGACCGGAATTTACAAATCTGTAAGTTGCGAAACTATTTAAGTGTTATCGATCCCCACGAGACCACCCTAGAGTCCGGGTTTTCAGTTTAAGTTTGTTGGTTTGTGTTCTTTTCAGAAAAATCTGTTTATCCGACTCATTCATCCGCCATTTTGGAGTGCAAAGTTACCCAAAACACACAATGATCTGTACGTCGAATGCTCTTGAATATGAAAAGGTGTAAATTGTTATCCGATGCCTAAATGGTAACTGAATCGGGAAATAGAGTTCTGCAGGATGATAAGGGAATCACTAGAAATCAGCGCATCTAATTAAATCTGCTTGGTGGAAGCGTGCTTTTCCGCAATTTACTGCACAATGCCCTGCGGAAAATATTTCGTTTCCGTGTTGAATAAGCAGGAAATAGAAAGCAGAAATCAAAGAGAGAGAGAGGGAGAGAGAGAGTTGGAAACCAAACTTATTCACTCTATCCCAGACCTGATGGGGGTTTTATCACGCACGCACCTTTTTCATATATTGTATGTGTACACGAAAAAATCGACCTACCCGCGCGAATGCGTGCAAGCATCCCGATTTGCTTTCCTCCTCTTCCAACGAGGGAGAAAGTCGGGCGGTAGTCAAACCGATGTGCACCCCAACTTCCATCCAGCCTGTCCCAAACTCTCTGGCTGGTTTACTACGATGATGAGCATCCAGTATGTACTGGCTGTGCGGTGGGTGTAGTGTAGTTTGTGGTGCAGTAGTGTCGACGGAAAAGGAGAAGGACAACCTAACGCTCCCCTTCTCCTCTCCGTCGCCGCTTTCGCCTCAACACTCAGCACTCTCGCGTCAACCTCGAAGCGAACACCTCGACTGGCTGCCAAACCGAAACGACAGCCGCTAGTCAAGGGGACAAGTGGGCAGATTTGTCGGCGGAGTGGGAAATCCTATCACGTCCGTCACGCTTATGTTCAAAGTCGATTTTCTCAGAAATTTCAGATTGTTTTAGTTAATTATCTATTGTGAGTTGGACAGCAATTTTTTGTGATATTTTTTTATTTTAATCGATAAAATAAATCTTGAAAATTGATGCGGAAATGTTTTTGTTTTTGTTAATTATATATTTCGATGCATTCTTGTTTATTATTTCCGTACTTCTAATAGTAGTATAGCATGCAGCAGTGCTAAAACATTTGAGATTGGTTTTAGTTAACTGTGTACGAAATAAAGCTAACAAGTTCCTAGCTTTCGTATGATACCAAATAGTGGTATATACGCCGCGAAAAAGGGATTTTAAATTTTGGATCAGATTAGTAAGAAATGCCACATAAAGTATGTCATTTAAAATATATTGACAAAATTAAAACGTCTCCCATTTGGAATATACGATTGATATACAAAAATTATTATTTATGAGACACGCGGTACATCTGCATGAATTTCTTTGGGCCTATACTTTAACGAGGATCTGTGTTCCTTCCTTTCCAGACTTTGGTTCACTACTGTATTGTGTTGATCTACAGTACATATAAAAGTGTGTGTGCGTGTCTGGACAAAAAGTGTCATAAGATAGCATGATTGTCTTTTAAATGATTCTAAGTACTGACTTGGCGAGTTGATGACGAGTTTCAGACAGCAAGAGAGTGAGGGAAAAAAACTGCGAGAAGCATTCTCCCAAAAATATTTGCTCGTCAAAATATATTCACTTCTGTTCTGTTATAAATTTCTACAGCACCTTTCATATAAAACTTCGTTTTTGAAAGAGTGACAAGGCCATTGTGTTATGATATTTGTTTGTACGACATTCTATATCTTTTGTAAGTGTTCTTTTCACTACATGTAAAGTTCAAGTTTAGTTGGCACAGTATTTTTTATGGTGTTCGTTTTATCAGATATACTTGTACAAGAGTGACATATTTGTCGTTGAACTCTGTCGTATTATACATAATAACTGCTCTACCCAGAAGAACATAAACCGAAATTCGCAGCAACATTGTATTTGTAGTAGTTGTAATTGACATTTTCTAATCTGTGCTCTTATTGCCCCTGACCAACTAACTTACTGTCTACCAAAATGTATCATTTCGAAAAGAAAAAAATGTCTACATTCGATTAGTACAACGTCATTTCGCTTCCATTGGTGTTTGTAGTATGCGTTCGTCCAAATGCAGATCAAATAATTATACTCCAAGTAACAGCTTGATTTTGGAAAAGACGTTTAGTTTATAATCACAAGTATTATACTGGAGCGATTACCTATAGTTTTTATTAACTGTGCAACATTATTTCTACAAACTGCTGCGACATTTACGTGTTAAGACTTTCCTATGTAGATATTACTCTGTTTTCCGGACGGATCAAATGAATGCTGTGAAATTCTAACCCAATATTTTGGAGCTATTAGTCAATGACAATTCGATGGTGTGGTATCAAAATCGGAAAGAGAGGGCTATGAATCTGCAAAGAAACGCAAGTATGGTTTTGGTAAAATGTGTCCGTCAATGTTTCGTGATATAAAAGATGTGATGGGTGCACAGCAATGGATTTGGCAACAAGATGGTGCCCAAGCGCACATTGGCCCTGGCTTCAATTGTGTGGCTATGAGAGAATACCCCGGAGTTCATTGAATCACACTCATGACCGGCAAAATCACCAGACTTGAATGTTATATGGACTATTATACAGTATATGGAGTGTGTTGCTTTCGCACCTGCAATCCAAACTCAAAGAAATGAATAATCTGTCTGATCTGAAAAACATGCTCAGTTGATGCCTGAAGATCCATTTCAATTGACGTCATTCGAAATGTGACTTCCGCCTGGATTCGGTGCTTCCATAGTATGTTGAAACTCAGGGGTAACATTTTGAACATTTTGAACAGCTTTGTATATTTTAACGATTTTGTTACATCATGTGTTTGTCCTTCATCTGCGCCTGAAGATCCATTTCAATTGACGTCATTCGAAATGTGACTTCCGCCTGGATCCGGTGCTTCCATAGTATGTTGAAACTCAGGGGTAACATTTTGAACATTTTGAACAGTTTTGTATATTTTAATAAAGGGTATATTTAGTAAACAAATATATTTTTCTCGCCTCTCCTTCTTCCCCATTTCGGACCGCTTAGGCGCGGCCCACCGCCTTCACGAAGGCCAGGATGCCCGATGTGTTCTCTTGCAGTGTTTCAGCCGGGGGAGGGGTCCACCAAGGTGTTTGGTACGGTGGAGGGTCCACTGCGGGCAGCTGAGGAGGAGGTGCTTCGACGTCTCCTCCATGTTGCAGTGTAGACAGGTGGTGTTGGTGTTAGTGATTATTCCCTTGTAGCCCGCACACAACGCCTCTTCTCGCCTCCGAGTTCGCCTGATCATGTCTTGTCTTGTCTTATTCCCGGTCAGGGGGGCGCGTCAGCACCACGATCCCCTTGATGAACGACAACGCTCGCTTCCCGTCAGCAAGCACGGCGAGGGAGGGGTTGTCACCGAAGACTGAAAGGCGGAGGACTGAATGTGAGGGACAGGTCAGGAGAAGTTGGGAGAGATCCTCTGGGGCACGAAGGCAAAAGAGGCAGAGGGGGGAGTCAATAAAGCCAATACGGTGCCTGTAGGTGGCTAAAATAGTTGACTGGCCCGTGCGCAGCTGGGATAGAGAGACGCTATCAGCGCGCGAGAGATCGGGCGGTGGGCGGAAGTGGCCGCGGTGCGTGGCCGCGTGGGGGTCCAACGCATAGCGGCGCGACTCCGCAGTCTCAGCGGCTCGCGCGATGGCCGCGCAAGCGGACGAGAGGTCCACTGGAGTGGTCTGTGTTGGAGGGCGCAACCTCTCCGGGCCTCGGCGTCGGCGTCCTTGTTGCCGCGGATGCCGCAGTGGTCCGGTATCCACTGCAGGTCCACACGGTGGGACTTTCCCAGCTCAATCAGGAGGTGCCAGATTTTCCGGCAGGTGGGGTCTTTCTGGGCTGGGTGACCCGCGGAGAGCCTCCTGACGTGCGACTGGGAGTCTGTGAGTAGGCGGACACCGGACAGGGCGCCGAGGTCCAGGAGGACCCGGGCGGCCTCAAGACCGCGCAGGCAGGCAATGGCCTCCACACTAAAGGAGGAGGAGACCACTCCCGCGGGGTAGGCAAGGGCGCTGCTGAGGGAACCATTCACCTGGAGGATGATGCCAGAACCTCCAAGTGCGGTCCCCCCGGACGCCGAACCGTCGGTCCAAATGACGACGTCTGCTGGTGGAAGGCGGTCCAGGCTCTCGAGGGCCGCCGTCTTTCGCACGTGAGGTGGGTCATCCCTGAGCAACTGGGGCTCTAGGGATGGGTGGAGGAAGATGCTCTCCGTGTTCTCCCTCGGAGCAGGGCCGCTGGCGGGACTCTCCCTAGGGGCGTCCAGGATGCTCGCCTCGTTGGTCTGCTCTTTGGCGCTAGCTCGCCAGTTGCGACGGAAGGTCCCGTTCCTGCCGCGGAGGCGGGGACGG
>JAUYWV010087447.1:0-15401 GCA_032274565.1 Nematoplana nigrocapitula | reverse complement strand
ACTTTAAAGGAATAAAATATTAAATATTAAAAAAAAAATAATACTAATAATTTACGGCCGACTTCTGCAAGATCGCCCGATTTACATATACCAACAGTCCAGTCCACTGCAGGCTGGCTGCAGCAGTCATAGTGAACTCCACATATATAATATACCGTATGATATATATCTGGGGCGTAGCCAGAATTTGGTCAAGTAAAGAATAATTTATTATTTTTTCTCAAGGGGGGGGAATAATTTAGAATTTTTTTCTAGGAATTATTATTTTTCATTAGAGCATATTATTATTAATTAATTAATTATCAGGGGAGGTTTTTAAAAACCACCCTTCCCTTGGCCGTCCTAAGACTATAAAATAACTTGGCTGTCCTAGGGTTAAACAAGCTCAGTCAGTGTTAAACTCAGCCTCAAGAGAACAAAGTTTATTTTTCCAATAATTTAGGCAGTGGTTATTCATTGAGAATTGTCTAAATAATTTCCAGGGCTATTTATACAGAAGCATATAAATATCTCATTTAATCAGTGACAGTGGCATCAATTGAAAAATGGGAAAGTCAAATAAAATTAAGACTATGAAAGTAAGAAAAAAGTGAAAATTTTTAATCAAAACATGTAAAAAGAATTACAATTATAATGTAATAAAAGTTACACTCTTTTCATGAATAGAATTATATTTTGCTGAGCGCTTTTCGATTTACACAATCATTCTCAAAGCATTCTTACACATGAATTCAAATGAGCTATAAATACAACATAGTTGCAGTTAAGAACCTCAGATAAATACAGATCACTTCAATCAGAAAATCAGTGAGATAGAATCGATATTACCGGAGTTTACATTAAATGGACACGAAAATTACCATTGATATAATTGGTACAATACAGCGGATAAAAATAGAAATAAAAATAAATAAATAAATAAAATTACCTAAATAAGTAGGTAAATTACAAAAGTCCTACACTGAGATTGTAGACTCATTCTTCCTTTGCATTCATTCTTGGCCTCTTTTCCTTGATGTAGATGGCTTCAGCTATTCTCATGTTGTAGTTGGTTCTTCCCCTATACAATACCTTGAGATCCTCCTCATTGACCCCATTGATGCATGTGTGAGCTCCCACAGCTGCATTTCCGTTCATGCTCCCTCCAGTGTTGTATTAAATGTCGGCTTGTTTGTCCAATGTAGAGACAGTTTCATGTCTGTCAAGAGATTTTGTAAACAACGTTGGACGTTGGAGGTCATCATCTTATCGACTTTTTCTTTGTTGTTACATATTGTCGATTAGCTTCGTCGTCCTAGCTGCTGTTCTCAATTTGATTTTCCCCTTTGCACTTCTTTTGACTGTCTTCAAAACATCTTCAGTTCTTTTATTACATTACATTACTTTTATTATATCAGAAGTAAATTTAAAAAATAGATACAAAGAATTAATTAAATTTATAAATTCACTGAAACCTGAAGAATTATCTACAAAGTCTCTATAAAGACATCTACTTAACAAAATCAAAGTTTGGACTTCACTTGACTTTGTGAGTTTGTCTTGGGCAAAGGTTCCCACAGGTCAGGGAATTTAAGCATTCACTTTCAGGTAAAAGTCTGGGCATTTAGGAATGAAACAAAATATGAGGGATTTGATAAATATTTCTGGATAATTTAATAGAAAGTCAGGAAATTGAAATTAGTATCATTTTTTGTAAAAGTACCAAGTTTTAATTACCTTATATACTATGTACATAATTTGGCATTCTTTTGTAGTACATGACCCAGAATTGGTGACATGACCCATAGGCATAATTTAGTTTACTGTCGTAATACATGACCCATATTTATGGGTAGAAGATTTGGACTTGTTGAATGACCCCAATTTTATTTAAAATTATTTAACATTATAAGTCATGTATAACAAAACTGAATTATTAATAGTATGAACCAAAATAAGCTAAAAAAAGCGATGAAATTTCAACTTTTTTAAACAATTATTTCAGTTTTGGTTTTGATAATAATATGCCGATAAAAATTACATTAATTAATGGTGAAATGAATTTATAAAATACAAGTAAATTTGTGTCATGCATTACGACAATAAACTAAATGAGAAAAATCCAGAGTTTCTGGATTTTGGGGGACAAAAATATTCATTTACTGGAATCAAAGAAATGAGTGGCATCTCATCTAACAAGTTTTTTATGGATTGCCCTTCCATAAACAGCCAATTCTGAGATGCCTTTTAAATGCATTTTAAGTCTAATAATAATAATAATATGGCCGAATTGTTTCTCTTGAAAATTTCCAGATTTTTCATTTGACTCCACTCTCATGCCTGCAGCTATGATCCCATCAACATGGATTCATCTGAGAGGCTGTTCTTGCAAATATATCTAACTTCGGCATAGATCGTGTATCAGAAGGGATGCTAAACCATTTAATATCACCCAGATGAGGCTGTGTGTTGTTATTGTTGGCTAAGGTGAATCCTGCCAAGGAAAGGGATTTCCTATATAGCATGACCATGCCACCAGGTTGATCAGTTAGGACTGAAGGGGAGCAGTCACTCCTGCCAAAAATTTCCTGTTTCACATTTGATGTTGAAGGACACTCCAGGATCCAGGTCTTGACTATGTGGAGTATTCAGCAATTTGTTAATGATGAGTTGGTTGGTTGGTTTTTGTACAATCCTGGCCCCAAATGGACTCATCCAGATTAAGCTTATAGGAAAAAAGTGTGGAGAAGCAAAACTTGTGGCAGCGGCACAAATGGGGCACCTGTAACATTGAGGCTACAGCAGTATTTTTATGTTAGGTCAAGCAGGTTCTGGTCCAGGAGAACTGCATCATTTCTGTTCTTGATGGTGGGATAGGATCAGGTGGCACCACTGGATCCTCCATCAGCATAGACAAAGGTGGGACCCCGCCCCATACACAAGCAGCTGCAGGTTTAGGTGAGCAGGGCATACATGGAGCCATTGCTCTAGGGTGTGCTCATCCTCTCCACAGTGTGGACAAGTCAGATTCAAATCCTGGTTGAAACAGGCTTAATAAATGGCTAACACTCTACAATGCCAATCCTGAGTAAACTCAGGGAGTACACTCATGGATGGGAATGCGATCCTTGGCTCCCCTCTTAATGAGAGCCAGCCACACTGTGCCCCATCAATGTTTTGGGGTGGTTTTCTGCCTCCTTGGCTTCCTTGTCAGCAGCTTTATTTCCGTGGAGTTGACAATGACTAGGGATCATTGTAGGACAAAGGTCGTGTCCATCCAGGGGCAGTAGAAAAGCTCACCATTTGGGCTTCTTGGTTGCACGTTTTTGTTCAGTTGGTATCAGTGTCCGCTTCATAGTGTGACTAGCAGGACCAAATCCTTCCTGTAGTTGATCTCTTGTCTGTCTTTGGACTTCGATTGCTGATAGTAGACCTCCACTGTCCAGGCATGAGAGATAGGAGGGAGGGTCTCAGACTTCCTTTTGATCTCGCCTCAGGCCCCCTCCATTGATGTTGGCCTTGCAGGGATGTTCCTAAGTGAGGCAGCTTCTTTGGCATTTCTGCCAACTCATTACCAGAGACAGCACAGTATCCTGGGGTGGTATACTGAACATTTTGCTAAACTTCAGACTCACTTAAGTTAATTTCAAGTTATGTAAAAAACGATATACTCAACATTTCACTAACTTGCCCTTCAAGCAAAGGCGATATACTCATCTCGAATTAACTTAAACGCCCTGATGAGTGACACTCGCTTCCGCACTGGGATTACTGATCCCTTTAGGCTATTATATTCAGAACACTTTCATTAAAGTTGAATTATAACATTTGTGGATAAAAACAATAAATTATTAACTATAGTTCGTAAGATTATATAGTATTTGACATATTTTTGCTAAACTAAATCTAATATTAATTAACCTCAACAAAAAAATTAATGAAGATTTATCAAAATCTGCATATCTCTCTCACGTCATGTGCACTATGATTCACGTATGGCTATCTGATTGGTGTGTGTCACATGACCCAATGACCAATTCAAAATGACATGGTTATTTTTAGAAGCGCCCATAAAGGAATGTCAATGTGGAATTGCCATAGACTTTAAATTGTATAACTATACTACACTATACTCTAATAGAAATATGTGGAATTGCCATGAACTTTAATGCGAGAAAATTACTGATTGATTATGTATTAACAATAGAAAAACATTATTATGACAGTATCACTATATTTAAAATAGAGAATAATTCAAAACTAGGTACAAATAACATACTTGTATAAATCAACAGATCGGATGGATGAAGAAGGGTTGGAACGTAGAAATGCTATTGCATTAACATTAGTTTAGTCCTATTAAAAGACAAAATACCTCTCATGACTTTTCTTAGTTTATAAAATTAGTTAACTATATCCCCTATTGGAATGGTTTCTAATTTTGCGTGGACGCTGTGCTGTGGTTACATAATCAATATTTAGGTGCTCCACGAATTTTGGTCAAAATTTTGGCGCGCCACCGCTTTCGCTGGTGTGCTACCACTTCCTCTGGCGCACTGCCACTTGTTCTGGCGCATCACCGCTTGCCGCCTCCGATTTTTTTCTTCTTTTGCTAGCGTGCCGCATCGCCATTTTCAAAAACGCGCCGGACGGCGTCCGCGCCAGGAGCAACCATTCCAATAGGGACTATATCCATAGCCTTTATTTTGAGGAGTAAAAATTATGTAAAGGTGAAGTTCTTATTATGACTTTTACCCCCTCCCCATTTAAAAAAAGTTTCTCCTTTATCGCCAGTGGTCTTCCTTGTCTGACAGAGACAGTCTCATGTCGTGCTGTTGCCACTTAACTGGTTCTCTGGGGAAGAACTCCGTGATTTTGCCAGAATGTAACTGCATTCTCCTTTCCTCTCACTAGATCTACTAGCTCATGGATGTTCACCATCATTAACAACCACAATATATACTAAATATATTGGTGATGAGTATAACACTTAACTTTAAGTTCAAATTAAGCATAAGTTTCAGTTTTAGTAAAGCAGGTGTTGAGTATAGCACTTAACTGTATCTTAACTTAAATTTGAATCAAGTTGAAGTTAAGCAGCGATGAGTATACGACTTAACTAAACTTGAACTTATGCTTAAGTTCAGTTGAGTATACCACCCCAGGTGTCCAGAGCATCGAGGTGGATGCGCATCTGAGGTTGAGAGCAGTTCTGGAGGTATTTGTGTCAATGCTGTTGTTGTCGATGGCAGTCAGTAAACTAGTAGTAATCTCAGGAGTAGCATGAAAACCAAAGACACGTTCAAAAATAAGATTTGTGAGCATTTCGAAGCTTCTTTCAGTTGATGGATTTTTTGCACATAGAATTCCGAAGAGCACTGTGATCATTACAAAACTTTGAGTGGAGAAATAAGATAGAAGTTTTAGTTGGTGACATCATTTCTGCAGATGACTTTAGCAGCTCGTAAATTACAAATTAAGGTATGTCTCATATGACTTAGGAGCTCCTAAATTTAGCTGTACTTTCACTGCTAAATTTTAAGTACTACGGCCTCTTCCTAAATGTCGGGTCCACTATCTGGCAATATTTTCTCTACCTTTTGCACATCCGACCAACAATGCCTCAACATTCTATTGTTATCCCTTTATTTCGCACACGTGCTGCATTGCACAGACCTCGTCTGTGTGTACGGTTCAGTGCTGTGTTATCGATTGCCGCTATTTTACTTGTTTAGAGAACCATTCTCATTGGTCAACTAGATTTAGCTCACTGTATTCGAGTCAATAAATTTGAGGAGCTCCGAACTCCTAGATTTAGGAGCAACTAACTGCTATTGTTTTTGTGAAACAGGCCATAAAAAGTTTTGATTATTTCCTGCTGTGTGATTCCACCGTCAATACCAAACCTTTCCTCTTATCTTTGAAGAATTTGAGAGAGGGTTGGTGGTGCATATCCATGTTGACAGTGAGAGATTTTTTAACTAGATCGTCTAAAAAATGTGGTTCAAATGTTTAAACGTGTACAAGTTCCAGATATATGCACTTTATTTCAAACAAGTTAAAAAATAATTTTTGCATTCAATTCCATAGACATTACTGTTTGTAGATTTCATTTTGTATCCAATGAATTCCTCTAGACTATTGACTTTGCTAGTAAACAATCCAGCCTCTTTCTCCTTTTAGATTGTGTGTTAATAGCAATATGAAAACACGTCGAAGGGATTATAGACCAAGCTCATCATCTGTTGGTAAATCATCGAATGCGAAGGCACATTGTAAAACGAAATCTCAACGCAAAAATTCACAGCAAAAAGTAAAGCAGGTTATCGCAGTCAGCCTACCGGTCCAACAGGCCAAGCGTCCCCGTGGTCGGCCAAAAAAGCAAAAAGTGAAGCAGTCCTACAATGAGCAGCATGACATCGGACGGAGACGCTCTCGCAGTGACGTCATCACTTACAACGAGAGCGGGCGCTTATTCTTTGACCTTCATGTCAAGTATGGTATTGACTCACAAACTGGCCGTGCACAGGCTCCCACACCCACGCCTAAATCCAGTCGAACAGTCATTAATGAGAAGTCAGAAGATCCCCCTTCCAAACGAGCAAAGATGGAATCTCCGCCCAACCCTACCCGAAGAACAAGTGGAAGAAAGTCTGCCCTTATATTTAGTGAATTTAAATCTCTGTGTTCAAATGATGTATCGCCTGCCAAACGAGTCCCTCCGCGAAGAGAAAAATTTGGATTTGTTGTTCCAACGGAATCAGTGTTATTGAAAAATAAGAAGACGAAGAAGGGATCTGTGGATAAACCGAAGACAGCTATGAAACTTGGAGAAAGAGCTCAAGAAACGGAAGAACTCCCTACCTATAACAAGCGTAGAGAGGCGAGTCTTAATGCTGCTGCTGTAATGAATTTATTTTTTAATAATTTTACTATTCCGGACAACAAGTCGAAGCCTGTGAATAAAAAGAAAGTCAAAATTGAAAAAAAGACGAGTAGTCAGAGAAGTCGTGTCTCCATAGAATCCGCTAAAATCACTTCAACTGTTTCCAAATCAGCTCAAAGCGCACGCACTGGGAAAGTTGTTAAGAAAAAAGACAAAAAATCGAAGAAAGAAAAGCGGTTATCCCTGACTAAACGCCTCGAGCGAGAATTGGGTGTGAATTTCAGTGAGTTTAATAGGTGCCAGTCAGATACAAGTAAACGCCTGGCTAGCCTGAACGCATCGGCATTAATTACGGCCGAGTCTGTTGATACTCAGATTTTTCCAAAGATAGAAAAGCGTCCTTCCGTGTTAAATGCTTCATCGGTGAAGATCTCCGGAAGTCAGCGTAGCAGGAAGGAGAAGGACAAAGGTGTTCTGCAAAGTCCCGCCAAGTCTGCTGTCAACGAGGCCAAAAGCCCCGCATCCGTGCACTCCAGTAGTATGACAGCCAAAATATGTACCCCCCAGAAGACCACTACGAATGATTCTGTTCAGTCGAAAGCAGCTCCGATAAACAGTGTAAATGAAATGTCTAGCAAAGGGGATAAGAAGGTGCGAAACAAAATTCCAGAAAGCGCTGCCAGCAAATGCTCCGTTTCGGTTTCCAATAGAGGAAATGAGACGATACTGTCGAAGAAGGTCAAGGAGACGACTTCCGCTACAGATGGTTTGGATCGAACGCAACTGCAGAAGAAGACTGAAAATAAGTCAATGTCGCATGGAAATACGAATGTAACACCACGAAAGTCTCCGGTAGCGAAATCCAAAGCATCAGTTGAAATGTCTGCTACTGAGAAGCCTGAATCCCAGCAGACCGAAAGCGAAGCACCTCCTGTTAACGAAAAACAATCTACGCCGCCAAAAAAGAAGAACGATTCGGGCAACGCTAAGAAGGCAAATGAAAATCTTCCCACAGAGGAGCGAATATCTGAATGTGAATCTGTAGTTGTTGACAATCATCATCAGAGTTATCAGGATTCCTTTGCAGTTCCGCGTTCGGGTGAAATAAAGAAGTCAACTAAGAAGAAGAAGAAGACGAAAAAGGGGGAGACGGCGACAAGTCTTGCAGTTGTTCCCACCGGTAGTGGAAATGTAGATTTGGATACACTGACCCCAGGGAACAACCGCCAACCCAGAGTGGAAGTTGACCCGGCTGCATTGCCTTCTGCAGTTGAGTCCTACTCGAGTCAACATGTGATTCCGTTGGGCAGTGATGGGGGCTACGGTGTTGAGAAGATCACGCGTCAGGTGTTCCGATTGGGAGCTGGTCTGCCCGACGCCGCCAGCAGACCTCCCCTGCTCATGGGCATGTCGATGCCGCCATATGTTGCCTATCCCTACAACTCGCAACAACCGACCTTCTTCTCCATGCCGTCTGCCGGTGCGTACCAACAGTTCTCCCACTTTCCCTCGAATGTCTGTGCCGGTGGTGGACAGGTGGCCCCCGCTCTCGGTCCAATGGTAGCGGGACAACAGGCCACCGGTGGCTACACCCTGGCAGCCTTTCCCTCCATGTATATGCCCATGTACCAGCAACCCCTGATGCAGTCGGGGGCACTTCAAGCTGGTCTGCCGTCCAACACGTCGCCTATGATCAGTAGCCATCCGCCGGGTATGCAGCTAATGCCTGTTTATCAGGGCGGGCCATACGGCGGCGTCGAGACAAAGCCAGCAACGCAGCACTTTCAACCGATTATCATCAGCCAATCAACCAACCCCAATAATTCACCCGGACTGACAGCAGCTACGGTCCCCCAATCTCAGTACATCCAAGTGATGGGAGCGGCGGGCACGCAGCAACAGCTGCCGGTATCCGTTGCACCCGCACAATTTATCCACTATCCTCAGCCGGCTTTTGCTCCAATCCAGCCGGAAACAACCGGAGTGTCCAGCAGTGCAATAAATACCACTGCGGTTCCGAGTAGTGAATCTCAACCAATTAGTAAAGAGTCTCAAATTCAGGCTCCGGTCAACCAGAACTCCCATCATTCTGTGTCAGCTCCATCGGGTCAGCCGTTAGTCGTGCCTCTATCCGTCTCTGTCATATCACCCGGTGTCGGCGGGGCCTCCTGCAATTCCTCCTCCAACAGTTCCTCGTCACCCAAGCGCCAGCCCAAATTGATCGCCCCACGGCCCAGTACCCAACCATCTGACTCCTTCTCCCCTGCCCAATCTGAAGAGAAGGGCAGACAAAAGAAGAAAGGCGGCTCCTCGAAATCGGAGAGCAAAAAACGGGGCAAAAGCCCAAAGTCGCCCAGAGGATCATCCAACAAGGCCAAATCGCCAGTGCGAACAAATCATTCCCCTCTAAAGCCAAATGCTTCGTCATCCGTCCGATTGCCAACAACAAACAGCTCAAACTCGACTGGCAACAACACAAGTGCAAATTCTCTGCCACGAGGGTCCAGTGAGGCAGTTGTTGATGGTGTGACTTTTGCGCCGCCCTCAACTTTATCGACCAACGGCAATACGTGCGCGCCGGGTTCGAAATCCCCCAGACTTGCCGAATCGAGCAGTAACGGCGGCAAGAACTCCCGATCCGCACCCCATTCACCTTTCAAACGCAAGCGAAACCCGGCGAAGACCGATGGAAATATATGGGAATGGGTCGGCTCTCCGGTGGACAAGTTTGTCTTCACTGAGGTAAGACACCCATTGTTTATTAACATTAGTTTATTCCAACGGC
Source organism: Nematoplana nigrocapitula (assembly GCA_032274565.1). NCBI lineage: Eukaryota > Metazoa > Platyhelminthes > Proseriata > Nematoplanidae > Nematoplana > Nematoplana nigrocapitula. Next base: position 5,751 of record JAUYWV010087447.1, on the reverse strand, counting down.
ACAACATTACATTCGAATTGAAATGAGAATTTTGTCTTTTTGGTTTAGTTGTTTATGATACCATGGCTTCCCATGGAGCCGCCTTCTTGTAACGGAATCTCCTGCTTCGTCAGACAACGTGCTGCATTTCATAGGACCCCCTACAGTTTCACTTTCTTTTTATCTATTTTCTTCGGAAAGTCGGAGGGGCGCTGACGGCCGCGTCCTCTTGACTGTTAATTACACTTTGTTTGATGATTGTATACAGTTTTAAAAATACACAAAAGCAGTTTACAGGGAATATGAAAACTAGCTATCACAACGCAGAATTATTGACTGTAAGGCCATGCCATAGTGTCACTGCGATTAGGATGGATGGATATCAGGCGGCATCTCCGTTAGAGGAGCCAGAGCTCCCGCGGGTACGAAGTCACCACCGCGGGATCCTTCGTCAGCACCGACAGAGACAGGACCCCACCCCAAACGCGCGCACCCGCGGACCCAGTTGAGGAGGGCACACTTGGATCCAATTCTCTGTGGTATCCTCGTCCTCTCCACATTGGGGGCATAGTGGAGACCCTCCGAATACGCTTGTGGGCCGGGTTAGGTTCCCTGATCTAATGAGGGCGATAGCAGCCATGAAAGACATCGGGAGATTATTACTTCTCTGGGGACCTGCAGCTGTCTGCGACCTTATTTGCATGAAGACCGCAATGATTGGGAATCCATTGGAAGACTACGGTGCCCTCTACCCGGATCAAGGAAGATCTAACTGCACCGAAGTCCGTGTTGCAGAACGACCTCCCGCTGCTCAGCGCAGCCAAGGACTAATAGCGACCACCCCGACCCTCTACCATCAAGCAAGTCACCACCAAGCCCAGAGTTATTTGTTTCTGTATCAAAGGACGACGTGAACTCCGCACCCCCTGATTAAGACGAACTGTCAGGTTATAGTTTGTCTAATGTTCCAGTTAGGTTTTGTGATAAAAGTTGCATTGTTTCATAGGTCAGGTGAGTGACACAGTCTCCAAGTCCGCTATTATTTCGGTCAAAGACATAATTCTGTGGGACTGAGTGGAGCACACAATGTCAGGTTGGCATTATCAGTGCTGGTAGTGTACAGCCTGCGTTATTTATGAATTTCCTCCGTTATACGTTATTATTTTCAATTCCTTCCTTTTGCTGCGTTTTCTCCTTTGTTCCAGTATGGGACGAGCAGGCTATGAAAGCCAGTCAAATAAAATCAATGTTTCCTGATTCCGAAATGAATAGCAACGCACTTTTCATGTCGCCGGCAGAAACAGATACATTATGCGCTAACAACGCTGGTATTTCACCTTATTTATTTTAAAAGTGGCTTAAGACCCTCCTGGTCACTGGAGATTGTTCGCTTCACATGGTAGCAAACGCAAACCGAATTGAATTCTCTAAAGAGATTCCAGATCTGCATTAAATCCGACAGAAAACGTTTTTAAGGAGTGCTCCCTCCAAAACATAAAAATATACATTTTAGTTCTTTGTTACAACAGCACTATCCAATTTAAATGATTATATTGCCTTTCCAACGTCGCAGAGAAACTGCCTATTTGTATAGGAAAGGCGTATCGCTGGTCATGGTTTCCAGATTTAATATCCCAAAGAAGAACAATTCACACTCTCTGGAGATGTCTTGACTCATTATTTTCTTATTTTCGAAAATGTAAATAAAATCTTAGCCTTCGTTATTTTGTATCAGTGTTATTCTCTGATTTACTGCTTTTAGAAAAGCCATTTGTGCCATTATACAATAGTGTCGCCATGCAGGTAGTCCACAGTAGCTGAGATTCTTTTCGGATTACCCATTATTTTTCCGAATTTGGTTGTTGGGATGATTGAGACGGTTTGATAGATGTCGCGGAACCCTCTCGTGCTTTTTCATTCGCTTCGATGCATACCTTTATGAAGACATATAATAGAGTGTTTCTTGAATATCGATTGACTCATTCAATTTTAACTTTTCTACAGTCGGATTCGCCCCCCAAGAAACAGCTGTGCTATCCGGGCATTCGGCACAAACGGGATGGAATGGTGATGCGTGTCTACGACAACGTCCTCCTTTGCAGCGGCCCCAATCCCGAGGACATCCCCTATGTGGCCAAAATAACCGCCTTCTACCAGGTGCCACACACTGGTAAGAGTGAGATGGCAGTCAGGGGGGGGGGGGGTAGCGAACTTGAGTACATTAGGTGATCTCATGCACCCTCCACTTCATTCGACACGTCCCGACCGAATTGGGGCTGACGGTAAATTTTAGCTGAGCATTTCGCGCGAGATAACCCGGCTAGTTTTGCTGATGTCAAGTATATGTGCATGGTTTTTAGAAAGTTCATTTCTAATTAGGCGGTATAGACGCTCTGCTCAAAATCTCAACGTTGCTCTACTGTAAAACGAACTACTTTAGAAGAAGTCGCACACGTGACTTTGGTGTTTGTACTCGTTACCGATTTGGCGTCCGTCGCCGTTCCTCGCCGATCTCTACACATATGGTTGCTAACTGAACATCCCCAGAGTATATATAACATTGAAGTTCCAGCGGAAGCAGTTTTCCATTGGTGGGGCCCCAGTCCCAGTCCCATTCCCAGAATTTAAAGTTTTTAAATTGTTCTAGTTTTACAAAAACAAGAAAGGTATGTTTACTAAAATCGTGCAGAAAACATTCAGACATCGCTCAGAATCTCCCACAAAGGATATTGTGTACAGCTCATGCAGAAGGAGCAGGTGATTCCAGCGTTCTTGCTGCATTGATGTCCACAAGTAGGTCTCCAAAAGGCGCCTGGTGCTGATTGATTGCTCGTCGAGGGTATTTGAGGATTAAAGAAGCACTATGATAAGTTTCAGCAGCTCGACTACATTGTTGAATAAGGACTTTAAATCAACGTCAAAGTCTTTTAGAGTCAGTGAGGTCGAATAGTTGTTCTTCTGTAGTGTCACTTGGGCGCATACATAGTGTCCCAGAAGGAATGCTAAACCTGGACTATTCAATGATACTAAATAATGTACAGACACAACAAGTTGGAAGTCTATTTTTACGAAACTCTGTTATCAACTTACTACAGTATTTCTGCCCGGAAATCTACCGTTGGTTTTCTTTCTGTTCACTCAGGTGAGAAGATGATGGCCTTGTTGTGGTACTATCGTCCGGAGCACACGGAGCAAGGCCGCCAGCCGTGGCACGTGGCGGCGGATCTCTACGCCTCGCGTCATCGGGACTGCAACCCAGTGGCGTGCATCGAGGACAAAGCCTACGTCCTGCCGGCTGAGGCCTACTCCCGGTTTATGGCCGGGGTGCGCCGGAGGGAGGAGGCCTCACAGGGCGCCCCACTCAGCGCCAGACTGGTGCCGCCTCTACACGAGGGCCCCTCGGGTGGTGTAAGTGCTGCGCATCAGATGTCCTCTAGATATATCCTCATCTGACATAATTTTCTGCTGTGTAAACGCGCCATTGGACTTACCAGTGCCTGTTTAATGAATGAATGAGATTTTTGCGCGTTATTCAAATTGAAAATGAAGCAGATATACAGTATCTACCTATGTATCACTCTTTTCAACTGTCGAATGTGGAGTTTCTTCGACTCTTTATCGATTAGTAACTTTACATAGCGGGATAATCTCATTGGTTAGTGTAGAATATGCTCATTTGAATAGCGAAAAGAGTAAATGATTATAGGCATCTATCATTTTGTTGCGACATATACACTCAAATTGGTGAAAATTGCACTATTTGCAAGAAATACGGTTCATACATTTAATGATGCGTCCTGGTTCCCTCCTGCTCTTATAAATATGCGATGACGCATCTAAAAAAGACGGAAAAAATTATTTATTTGCTCTCCTCGATCGACTCTGATTGACTGACGTTTCCGGCTGGATATTGATTTGCTAGATAAAGGCAGGGAGAAGAGAATTCGCCCTTTTTCGCACCATCCATTCTAATGGCAACATCGTTATCTCATCTATCTAGTGATTGATGAACACCGACTGTTGCTTTTTTTCTGCGGCATTGTCGACACCTCCCCAGCTCGGGAGGCGACATCCCCCAACCACACCCCATCGCTTGGGAGGCGACATCGATTCCCCCCCCCCCAACCATGCCCACCATGCCCTCCAAGGCAGACCTGTGTGATTAACATAACATACTACTATGATAGTAGTTATGCAGAGGTGGACACCAGCATATTCACCGCAGAGGGCAGCAGTGAGCACAGGAGGAGACGCCGTGAGTCAGACAGCCTTCGTTCGTCCAGACAGACTTAGACGGTGCACCACGCCGGGTGCTGTTCGTGGCACCTAGTTTTGGACAGGCGCTGAAATTAATCATGAAAGGTTAATTGAGCCGAGAATCGAATCAGTCATCCTCGGTGTTCGTGACAAGCGTGTTACCACTACTCCGCCACGGCTGTAACTGTTGCTGTACGTCCCTCTTCCTTGGAACATGGCCCGTCGATCCACTGCGAAGAAAGGTAGTGAAATGAGCCCCAATTGAGTAAACGATAGACATGTATAAGGCTAAGAGGAGCTAATATGGGATAAAACGAGAAGATGTAGAATGTGGTCTGTAATGATGTCCCGCCAGGTGGATGTATGGTTAACCAGCTTGTCTGAATTCTATTCTGTAGTATCCGAGCGGTGGGTGGCCGAGTGGTTAGCGACGCTGACTTCGAAGCCAGACATCCAGGGTTCAAATCCTGATAGTGTCACTGAATTAATTTCAGCACCGCTTCCCTGACTGGCCGTGATTTGTTGCGTAAAGCACTAAAATATCATTGGTGTGGTTGAATGGCCCCTCCACTAAAGCACTGTCTGCCCAAGGGTAAAGCCAGACAGACGCCTCCACGTGGTGCCCTCAGGTTGAAATAGCGAAATGGCTGGCAACTCCCAGGGACTCGCAAGAGTCGTGATCCAGTGACTGAGTATAAAAACTGTTGCCAACTCCCAATTCTCTGCAAGGAGCCGGGTAAACAAAAAAACGGGATCTGTTTGTCCCCGAAGAAAACAATCAGCCGCGCCTTCCCATTCACATCCCGAGGGTCTAGCGAGTGGAAGGATAGAGATTAACAAGATTAACATTCTTGTCCCTTTCGGTTTGGGTAGTAGGAAAAATGTAGCCTCTAGCCCAGGTAACGCCCTAGTTTACCTTAGCAATGGTTCAATCAATCAGATTAAAGTATGTCAAGGTCATTGACGTCATTCTATTTTTAGTAGCCAATCACGTGGAGTTTCCCCAAGGTCACGGGATCATGTGACACCCGTCCCATTTTTAAAAGAAAAAATATTTCGAATTTTTATATGGCCGAATCATACGATCCCACATATCGTTCAAAAGGTATTGACGAGACGAATCGATTAGTGTGAAATCCGAACAATGATTATTGATTTTTTCGATTGATTTCTGATTACAGACTATACTACGAAGTTTATACATTGTAAATGTGGAGTTAAATCGAGTGCCGTAACGAAAATAATGGTTTCTTTAATGATATTATATAGTACGAAGTTTATATATTGTTGTAAAGGTACTGATGAGATAAATATGTTATGCGAAATATGATCAGTGATTATCGAGAGATTTCCATAATTTTCGAAAAAGTTTAATTTTTGTATGGCCGATTGGTATGATCCGACATATCTTTTGAAAGGTAAGCACGAGACGAGTCGAATGGTGCTATTTATTTTCCCATCAGACTACTAACAAGTAGTAAACCGGGGATTTAACTTGAAAAGTGTATTGCTAGG
>JAUYWV010087336.1:0-15408 GCA_032274565.1 Nematoplana nigrocapitula | reverse complement strand
CCTTTCAATGTTCTAAATATATTAGGCTATGGTTAAAACGGGATTCCATGTTGTTTTATCAGTAGAAGGGGCTTCTGGAAACTGATGGAGCCCCTATAGACCACAAAGGGACCCTTTTGATTGTACTGGTAGGGCCCCTCTGGAGTGCACCACGGCCCACGGGGCCCCTCTAGGCTGAACCAGAGCCCCTCTTGGCTGCGAAGGGGCCTTTTATGACTACTGCACAGGGGCCCATTTTGGCGAAGTTTGCCCCCCCAATCGAAATATGGCAGCGCGATCCATGTTAGCCTTTGCCAAACTCATATGGAGATCTGGAGTGTGCGTCCGATGCATGCTTCCGTACTATATTGTACATGGTGATGGTGTCATATCTGGATTAGATGCATGTACATATTATAATATGCCGCGTTTGGAAACGCCAAGATGACATTACATCAAAAACGATATATATGACAGCCTCCCTATATCATGATTGGCTGGATTGCATTTGGTTTTATTGACATAAATTCGCTTGTCTGTGTCTCTGCGTGTGTATGTCTGTGTGTCGCTCGCTGTGCGCATGTGCTCCTTTCCCCTATCCGCATTCTGTGTCTTCTCCAATTCTCCACCACCTCCTCCTCTTCATTTCCTCCCACCACCTCCTCCGGCACCCGAAAGCACAGCAGAGCGTTAGACGTCGCACCCTCCACCACCAGGCTGTTGCGCGAGCGTGAAGGAGATAGATGAGAGTGTGCTAAAACTCCAGCTGGTATGGGAGGAATTGATTGTTGTCCTTGCACAGCGACAGCGCAACTTATGTGATTTAATTCCAGGCATTGCACTTTGGTACATTTCTCTCTCTCCGGATTTGAGGACCACAAAACAGCTCTTGGTAAAATACACCCATTTTACTACTACCATTAACCCGTATACTCACTCGACTGAAAATCAAAGGCGACAGGAGTTTTTGCTCGATTTCGGTGAGTTTTCGCGTTTTTCTTTTAGTATATACTGTATTTATGTGGATGAAAATGCCACGGCTGTTTGAATAAACACCATGGCGAAACTTCATTATCTACTTACTACTAGTTGAAAAATCAATAGTCAGTCAACGAAGTCAGCGCTCATTGGTCGATTTCAATTTAACTGCCTGGCACTTGTTACACCATTTTTTACTGTGAGGCGGTTACCATTCTGCTTTTCTCACTAGTCTAGGAATTAGAATTCCATGGTGCTCCCGATGTGATTTTTGTCGTCCGACTTTTAATGCGCTTATGTATGCACGATTTTAGAAAATTGTAACTAGCTTATTCAGGATGCGATTTTAAGCACGATTTTCAAGGTGGTATTTATAAATTATGATTTCTAAATGTATCGTTTGAAGAGAAAGTAGAAAAATTAAAATTAAGATCAAAAATGAAAAATCAATATAAATATAACTAAATATAAATATATTGACATTGAATACCTGGTATACCTAGCTCAGTTGCTATTTCATCTCTTTTCACTATTGTGATAAATTCGTTTATTTGCAATCCAACAAACATTGCCCTTTATCATACATTTCAGTTACCGTATTTGAAATTATACTGTTTATTTCATGAATCGCACGATTGCGTCGTAGAACAAAATCGTTCACTACTTCTAAAATTTTCTAAACTGAATGAATATGGTAGGTTCCTCGTGGCTAACTATAGGCTTAACAGTCATAATGAAAATATCGAAAATAATAAAAAATTAGCAGATATATATGTTGATGAACTCACAAAATGGTTTTCAACTAAGATTGGTATTAAACAAAGATGACAGTTACAAAATGATGGTCAGCTTAGTGTTTATAAACATTGATGCTGGTGTCGTAATAATTGTAGGACAAGTGTCAATAATAACATTTGATTTGCAGTTGATACTGCTTTGTTGGAAAATAGGGGCGTTGAATGAGACCAGTACAGATATAGCCTTATGCATTAACGCAGAGAAGTCAGACACGATGGTTGTATCAAAATAAGAGAATAGATATTACCATCAGATTGAAAGACGGCCAAGAGTTACAACTAGTGGAGAAAACATTGCTGGCTTGAACTCGGAGAAGTTGACAACGGCATGGGAATGACGTACAAAATCAAATTGAGGTTATACTCCTGTCTGACAAAGCTAATTCTACTTTATGGAAGCAGAACGTGGACTCTAAAAGCTGCAAACAGCCAGCGCAACAGTACATATTGCAAACTGTACTGTCTATGGAAACTTCTCGGCATCACCCGATGATGCGACGAAGACGTTACAAATGTGACGAAGGTTACTTGGCCACTTTCAAGTTCTACAAAAGACAGTTTAAATGAAATGGACACGTTCATCGAATGGTACCAAGCCGTCTATCACTTAGAGCGCTCAATACGAGACTCTGTGGACAGAGGCCTGTGTAGGACGACCAGTCTTGAGATAGATGGACAATATCTAAGGTGGCGCAGTACCACAAAGGGCGTTCCTGACCGACGCCAACTGAAAACTCATTAGCCAATCTGACTTTCATATCGTATTGTGTTTAGTGCGGCCCCATCGGTACGGTAACGGTAGATACAAAAATATCCTCTGAAAGGAAAGAGCGATTCAGTATTGTCAAGGCAGTGTGTAGAAAAATCGAAGACTTTAAACAATGAAATCTTAGCTACGATTACTAATAAAGTTCTATATGTGGGGCCAAAACTGCTGCCTGCCCATGAAAGTTGGACCATCAGAAGGACGATGGAGTGCAAACAGGCTTCAGGCAGTGCTGATCATGTGAGGTCATTAAACAAAATGATGCTGATCCCGCTGGTAGACAGGGTACGATTTGTTGGCGCCACGTACTGGGAAAAGAACAGCTGGAAGGATTTGGAGTGAATGAGGAGTATATACTGCGACTGACTTTTCTGTGTTAGTTGGCTGGAACTCATCGTGTTGCTAAATATGTGAAGAGAGAAGGACGCTATGACTGCTACATACTCCGGGACGCTGTCTAACGGCATTCTAATTGACTGAGCGCGTTATGCATAAGTGCGGCAAGTTCTTACGAGGATAATAGGTACCGTTTACCGCAGGTTACGTAGAATCCAGTGAGGTTCCGCACAGACATTAACAGAGAGATGGGGAGATTTCTTTTATTGCTGACTTGAAGACGATCGCAACCCCTGATTAGAATTACGAGAGATTTAGGGTATAATTTATTTTCGCACCAGACCGATTCGCCCAGACGGTTTGGACGCCCGCCAATTTACCGCCTGACTTACAGTACCTTATTCACAATACATGATCGAAAACTATATACCCTATGTGTAAAATATCTGACGACATCGAAAAAAATGTATTATTCTAGATTTTTATCCAAATTGCAGTATTACTTTTCTATCGAACGATGCGGATGTGTGCCAGGTAAAATCAATGAAATACAAATGTTGGGCATAGTTAGTTCAAATTTTGAACGACATTTACTAAGAGTACATAAACCTATTGCTTGATTTGATTTGCTATACGAACAGATGTGAAAATTTGAAGCGAGTGACAGCTGCGTGAACACTGGCGTCAAAGAAAATGTCTGGACGACCATCAATTGTACAAAATGTAACTCGACAACTCATTTATGCAATTCAGGAAAACCGCAAAGTCAGCTCTCGCAAATTAGCTCGTGTTGTACTGTATAGTTACAGTAGATGCAGCAATGGAACTGCCAACAGAATGCGTAGCAGCTTAAAGTTCAGGAGAACGAAGACGATTAGCAGATCACCACCACTGTCAAGAGCTCATATGAACGCACGATTGCAGTTTGCGCAAAAAAATGTCCAACAGAGTCTTGCTAGAATCGGTTATCTCGATGCGAAATGGTTTGAAACTTTTCGAGATTCAAAGGGAACATGCAGACGTAAAGGCAGTCTAGGGATTTTCCGACAATACCATCGCGCAGATTTCCACCCCGAATCATGTTTATTGCTAGCCGCTCCCATTGGAAAAATTGGCCTTTGGGAAGTTTGGGAAATGCGAATAGATACAGGGACAACTCTGTACACCACCGAGCAGATGATCTCTACTTGAAATATCTAAGCTGTGACGATCTTTTTTGAAAGATTCCTTGATGAAAAATCTTTACCACTATTGGAGCGAGTAGGAGTCGCAAAATTGTAACTGGACAATGCATGGCATACTATTGACAAGAAGGCCACCTCGGTGCGACAGATAATGCAGCGACATCCGACAGTACAATTGGTGTATCAACACCCTATGAGTCCTGACACAAATCCAAATGATCCCAGTCGAGGACGCTGTCCCTCTGAATCGGAAAGCTTTACACCAGGAGGTTCATAATGCGTGACATAATTAAGGCAAACGAAAGATCAGCACTGTTAGCTGCAAAGCATCATTTGACTCCAATTGTGGAAATCTTTTTGTTTGAATAGCGTTCGTTTCACTCTATTTTTTTCATTAAACAAATTCAAATATTAACTAGGTTGTTTTGTTACAAGCAAAATGAGTGGAAATTCTTTATACAGGCTCGAATAAATTATAGTTGGAAACTGACTTCGCTAAAATTTTGAAATGTCGATGTCGTCAGACATTTGACACATAATACCGCGATTTAAGTTTTTTCAGAAACCTTTTCAAAATCAAATTGGCGAAAAGTAAAAACAAACTTCCTTTTCGATCACGTTTGCTAGATATTATTGCTAAAATAGATCCATGAAGAAAATCGATATTCAATTCTCGATCGGTTAGAAATGTCAATTGGACGCGATCAATCTAATATTGTCGACCATCTTAGCTTTCAACCAACGTTTGACCCAGGTGTTTCTTTTCCCGGCAGAAAGTGTTTACCAGTAGAAATTCAATTGCCGTTTGCCATTAGCCATGTCATTTCCATGTGCTAACTGTTAAGTTGTGCTGTCTACAACAAGAGAAACATGTGCACGTCAAGCGTATATTCAAAGAAAGAGGTTAACCAAAAAAGCGAAACGGTTTATATTTGACTAAATAAATGGTTTTTCAATATGTCGTGAAAACCTTTTGGAGGGATTCTGGTGTGATCTCCTGAATGTCATTTTTACCTTCGGGTTGTTTTCCATATTCCGTGCGAAATAATACGATTCGTTTTTTTCTTGAAAAACTTAAGCGATGAAAGCTCCGTGTGCGTAGCTCAACCACCCTACTCCTGGAACCAAGTTTTTTTAATAATTAAAATTATCCGAGTGAGATGACACTGAAATGGTTGAAGTCAAGGACTAGTTTAGTAAAGTATGTCCTTGTTTCAGATATGTTGTGAGTATTAAGTAACACAATATGTTTTTATTATATTTATGATTACTTACTTTATTGCGTAATGATGTACATTAAATTGCCTACGGAAACTTTAGCAACTGACATAGCATTGTTTTCTTTGGCTCTTCTCTCTCTCTTTATCACTTTCTCAGTCTTTACGTTGCATTTATTTATCCAACGGACCATCTACCGGAATGTCTTCTTTCAGGCAAACAGTCTACTCCATTTGGAATGTAAAATGTACAATTTTTATTTAAAGTATACACAAGCCTTCTCATTGGAAGCGCTTTAGATCTGATGACACAGTAACAGTTGCAAATCATTTCACCAATTTGAAACACCATTCACAACTCAATTTAAAAGTACATTTAACACATATTATTTGTTTAATATATCTGTAAATGTTCTTATTTGATGACTGAAAACTGCTGCGCAAATTAAAATTGTTAATTGATGATGTCAGGGTAACCCTGCACATTCTTCATATTATAATGAAATACTAATTAGATCATCTCTGGGAAAAGCTTCATTTATAATTAATCATTATTTTATGAGAAATACTTATATTTTGTTTTTGTGGGAAGTAACAGCACACGCCACTGTTTTTTTTCTAGTTAGAGAAATAGTTATTCATCTACATTTGCGATATATGCAGTTAAAATCTATACACATAGACAACAAATATAAACATCAAAGTAAACAAAATAACCTATAATAGAAACTGGTAGATATCGTATTCTTCAAAGTGCTGAAGATATGTTTAAAAAAAAATATTTAAAAAAAAATGAATTAAGTCAACGTTAAGCATTAGTGAGCAAGTTTACATAGGTAAACCAAATGAATACCATGCCACGAGTTAGAAGAGAATGTATAAAAAATACAACACTAATATTAATTTAAATGTACTTTTGAGATATAACGGAACTAACATTTCCACTGCAATATTTAACCTAGAAATCGGCAAAAACAGTCACTGAAAATTGAAATAATCTTCCTCATTACATCAGAGGTTCAAATAGGAAATCCCTATTTAAAAAATGCTTCTGTTGAATAATTAACTATAAACTTGCTGCATTAGTATCGAGGGTGTGTCAGTTATTATAGATAGAAATTTTATGTTTAGTCTTTTTGTTTGGTTAATAGTTTGAAAACAGTCGTTGTAATTTCAAGTTTTTTATGTTAACTGTACAAGTATGTCCTGTGAAATTGTGTTTATGTCTCTATTTACATAGAGGCTTTTTGTTTCGTCTTTTATCCTAGGTTTTACATTTATTTCGTTTATTGTTTAATTCTCTGCTTATAGTTTCTTCCCTGACCGATAAGCAAAGCTTATTTGTGTTACTGTTTTGTAAAACTGTTTTATATTCAAAAGGTGCAGCTCTGGTGGCATATAATAATAATAGTAATAACAATCTATCTTTCTCTTCCAATTCATTCGTTCTATTGCACTTTCTTTTTTCAGTCTTTCTCTTTCTCTCGCAATGAGCTGAACATGGGCAATTCACCGTTTTCCGTCACATTTTATTCATCGATTTTATCTTACTCATTGAACTTTCTTCCTTCCACTGCCCCGAAAAGCAATTGTTTTTAAAACCACATACTGTATGATTGTTTGTTCTTTTCCTTAGCGGCGTCAGCAGTTTCAACATGGAGTTGGCCGTTGATAGCATCGCCGCCTTGACAGTCCTGCTCTTCGCATTGGCATTCTTTCCAGGAGCGAGCCCTTTGAATACATACAAAATAGGTAAGTTGGTTGGACGAACTTATTTTATCCATTTCTAAGCAGCAGAAACACACTGCCCGTTCTAACTGTGAACTGAGAGCAGACATTTGATTATGGCGCAGGAGCACATATGTCCCAAATCTGGGACAGTCAGTCAATCTTTTCCTCGGAGAAAACATTGCTCAGACTGCTAAAAGCTTTCTCACTCAATTTCTTTCCGCTAAGAGCGGCTGACCAATTCGTGAATTTATTAAGATAGAAAATCTCCATAGTAAATATAAATATGCCTTTTCAATATGGAAAGATGTTAGATTTCTTGAGTTGTAGAATAAAATTGATGATGTAAATGCTCATTTTATTAGAAAGTTGATTAATGACAGCAGATCCCTATTAGAAATGATGAAGGGGCGTAGCGAAGAGAGAGGACACAGGGGTTTACCCCCCCCCCCCCCGGAACCTTAGTTTAGTTGAAATCGTTTTACTTAATTTTTAATTGAAAATGAATACAAGAAAAACAGTTGACTACATATTCTAGCGTTATTGAAACACTGTAAGAAATCAGAGGTGAAATTGCTCGTCTGCAGAAGAAGTGGAAGAAAGTGGAAGAGCTTTCGAGGACGCCAATTTACTGCATTCGTTGGCTGCGCGCTTTCCTAACATTTGAGTAACGGTAGAACGTTCATTTTCACCTCTTCGAAACCGCTTTACCCTCTTGCAAAGTGCAGTGAGTGAGAGAAGACTTACAAGTTTGGCATGACTCACCTGTCTTTTCACAAAGAAATTGACAGTATATAGGACAGATTCACTCTTTATAAGCGACAATTCTAATTAGAATAATAATGTAAAACGAGTCAACCGGTTTTCATTCAATATTACAACCCCTCAGTTGACCAAACATATGCCCGCCTAATACACCAGATCTACAACATGTACAACAACCCGCAACAAATTTTAAAGGCTGCTCAGGGAGAGGACTATGAACACGACTTTGATCTCGTCACAGCTTTCTACGACAGTGATTGAAATAGGACCGTACTTCACCAACAGCTTCTTTGTTGCAACTAACATTCACAAAGACATTGTTTCATTGATAACATACGTTCTCCTTTTTGGGCTCTGCCATACGTCACTTGGTGTGTGTGAAGTGATTACTGTGTTTAAATTAATATTAGTCATATCGTTTACAAATGTGGAAAGTGAAAGAATCTTCAGTGGAGTGAGACGGATCAAAGGCTATACCTAGGTTCAACTATGAATCAATGAAGATTGAGCCACCTGATGATCATGCTGAATGTTCACAAAAATTTAACTAAAATTAATCTTGTAGACATTGCGAATGAATTTGTTTCTAATTCTGTACATAGTTGCCAAATATTTGGAAAGTTTTAAACTAAGTACTTTAGCAAATAACCAATGCAGAGCGGCGGGACAATCTTGTGGTCACGCACGTATGTAAACATTCTTAACCATTATCAATAGTATTACTTAGTTATAACAAAAGTTTTGCTCATTGAGTACACATACACCCGTTCTATAGCTACTTAAATTTATAGTAAACTTTAATTAGTTATGCGATTAAGTGTAATATTTCAAATAATTGATTATTTTGTTATTTGTGTTATAGTTTTATAATTTTAATCAAATGCTTATTCCTTATTATGTTTTCAAGATATCGTTATGCCTTCGTTAACCATATAGGTATTCATTAAATAATATAATGTAGATTCAGTATTTTCATTTAGCCTACTTGCTGTCGATATCATGCATACATTATCATTTCTGTTTATTAAAGTGAGCTATTTAATTGAGCGAAAACATATACACTTTTATTACATATTTAAGTATAATTTAAAATAATATGCAAAAAGATTAATTCTAAGATAAAACAAAAAATTTGAATTTTTGAAGACCCGTTGATTATTATGAATAATATTGAAAATCTGATAGAAAAATATAACTTTTTATTTTGTGCTTTACATAGAAAATACAAATTTGCTTTCGGTTTCAAGAAAATCGACTTACAATTTTGAACTGTTAAGTTTTCGCTAAGACTTATTTTTTTGCATAACCCTTATGATGTTGCCGAAATTGTAATACTTTGAATCGAGCTAAGTCTTATATTATGTACATCTGCATTATGTACTTTAATTATGTATGTTTACTTCCGTATATCCATATATTGTGAAAAAAGTGTATAATTATTATATTAACCGATTGATGTTTTTTACTAATATATAGCTGAATATATGCTGAAGATTATAGTTAGTAAAAATGGCGCCCCTCTGAAGGATGGCCGTGGTACTTTAAAAAAGCTTCCGTCGCCCCTGACTGTACACGACATTCAAACTGTGAAAAAATATAGAAAAGTTACTTTAAAGAAAATAAAAAAGTTTTTAGAGATTTTTAAAAGCAGGTACTCTCAGACGTTTTCTGGAGGTAAATTAATCCAAGCATTAGGGGCAGAAACTGAGAATACTCCCCTAGCTGCAGCGACGCGAACAAGTGGTTGGTAGAGGCGTGGTGCGTCTGTGACCTGAAGTCTACAATTAACCCCTACATCATCAACTAGGTGTATGGCGTCTGGACCAACGAATGCCGCCTCTACAGTACGTGGTGGTCTGGACTCCGCCATCAAGCGGGCCGAAATGTCATTCTCTCTCCCGGGTAACTCGGCGACCACTGTGACTCTTCACCCGCCTCCACGGGTTTCTTTTAAACAGTAGGCCTCTCCCTACAGTTTCCTCCCCTTTGGGATGGCTCTCTTTCCTACTCCTTCCCTTCAGTTCCCCCTCTTGCTTCTCACGTGTTGTTATTCTAATCCTTCTCATCTGTGCGGGCATCCATCCTCTCCTTGGACCTGTCCGCACTTACCCCTGCAGAGCTTGTATAGTGGTAATGTGCCTTTCATCACATAAGAGGTACAATGCTCTACTTGTACTTCCTGGCTTCACCTCTCTTGCACTTCACTGCCTTTTCCTACTCTCCGGTCTCTTGGAACCCGTCACCACTGGAGATGCATCTTCTGCAACCCTCCAGCTCACCTCCGCACCCTCCAACCCCATGGACCTCTCTTTCACCACGGCATTTGGTGGGCCCTCATCTTTCTCTAACTCTCCCTCTTCCCCCCCCCCCTTCTCCCCCCTCCTATCTTCGTCCAAGAAACTCACCTTTCTCCTTCGGTCCAATTCTCTATCCCTGGCTACTCCTGCCTTAGGGTTGATCATCAAACACCTCGCAACAATCGCGGGGTTGCTGGCGATCATCCTGGCGGAAGGGTTTTGGCGCTGATCAAGAATGTGCTCTCTTATTCCACCAAACCCACCACCCACCTTTCCACCACTGACCCCTTCTCTGACTATCAATCCATCTTACTTAATCTTTCCACCTCCTCCTCCAGCCTCTACTTTCCCAACATATATTCACCTCCCATCAGAGCCTCTGGCGCTGACTCCCGCACTTCTTTCTTCAACCTGTCCAATCTTCCGTCAAACCCACACACCTTTATCCTCGGCGACTTGAACGCCCACCACCCTACTTGGGATTCCTTCTCTCTTTTTACCAATTCCATAGGGAATTTTCTCATCAACAGGTTCCATTACATTTGCCTCAACGACCCTTCTCAGGCCACTCTCCTTCATCGTTCCTCGGGCTCTCAATCCTCTCCAGACATCTCCCTTGCCCCGGCTTCTCTTGGTGATCGGTGTTCCTGGTCCACCTCTGTGGACCTCGGAATCCGACCACCTCCCTAATTCTCCAACATCATTCCAATTCCCAAACTCAACAAACCAACAGACTCTCCTTCCTCCTGCAGGTCCATTTCGCTCACTTCTTACACATCTAAACTCTTTGATAGGCTGTTCCTCACTCGCCTTTCTTACTTCGTGAGTCCAGAAACCAATCTGGTTTTCGCCCCGGTCGCTCTACCGTCGACCAAAATCCTCATTTTGGCGAAATCCATCGCTGATGGATTCTACTCTCCCAAACCCCCCGCGCGCACTGTTCTGGCGACCATTAATTTCTGCCGTGCCTTTGACTCCGTCGGCACGCCCCTTTCTTCAATAAACGTCTTCACCTTGGTCTCCCTCCGTGCTTCGTCCTTTGGACGCAGGCATTCCTCTTGGACTACAGAGACACCGTGACTGTGGATAATACCCGCAGCCGCAACTTGCGCTTGCCCCAGGGTGTTCCTCAGGGATCGATTCTTGTTTCAAATATCTTTCTTCTCTTCATCGACGACATCTCCTCTCACCCCGCCCCCCTTCAGTGCGCAACTCTCTCTACGCGGATGACCTGACTATCTACTCGTCTTACGGCAACGTCTTCGGCCCAGGAGGCTTGGATATCATTGCATCCTGGTCTGAGGAATGGCGCCTTCCGCTTAACCCCTCCAAATGTGAGGTCTCTTTCTTCTCCATGGACCCTCGTCAAGTCCACCATCAACCACTGATTACTCTGAACGGCTCCCCACTTATTACTTTCAACCCCACCCCTACCTTTCCTGGCATCACCTTTGATCTCACCATCTCGTTCTTCACCCACTCTTCGAAGCTTCAGTCCAAAATCACACCACGCCTCAAAGCCCTCAAATCAGTCTCTCATCGCTCCTGGGGTCCTTCCAAAAAATCCTTAGGGGCCCTCTAAAACTGCCCACAACAAAGCATGCAAAACAATAACTGGATGCTTGGCTTCCACCCCTATCCATCACCTTCACCTCAAATCAGGCATCCCTTTTATCAGAACCTCTCTCTTTCCACCTTCGACAGGGCACGTCGCCTTCCCCCCTCGCACCCCCTCTCCAATCTGGCATCTGTCCCCTCTCGTCAACGCCTCTTCTCGCGCTCATCCTGGCGAACTTTTTCCGTATCGCACCCTATCACGCAATATCTCGACTCTTCTCCCCGCGAACTTCTTGGTCTCATCTCCCCCATTCCACCCTGGTCCCCCCTGACCAACCTTTTGGTCAATCTCTCTCTCTCTCTCTGCCCCATGCTCGCGTCTTGACCCTCCCCATCTGCGCTTCACAGCGGCCTCCGACCATCTTGATGGGCTGTCCCCATGTCATCTGACCATGTGGACTGACGGGTCTGTGTTCGGCCGACTCGAAAAGGGCAGCGATGGTGCCTCCATCTCATGCAGTCTGCGCGGCGGGGACGGTGACCTCTCGCTCCATGCGCGAGAACACTGCTCCAGCTTCATTGCGGAGATCACGGCCATCCGCGCGGCGCTCGAGTGGGCGGTCCTGCACAAAAACACCTGTCAGTTCACCTCCATTAGAGTTCTCTCGGACTCTCTTTCTCCTCTTTCTCTCCTCAAGTCGGGGCCGTCCCTCATTCTCTCTTCTAGCATTCATTCTATCTGGTCCTCACTCAAACACCTTGCCGGCGTGGATGCCTCGGAAACCTTCATTGAATTCCGGGGCATTCATCCTTGCAGGGCAATGAGAAGGCCGGTGCCTTATTTGCCGCTATTGCCCCAATCTCTTTCTCTGCCTCCTCTTCTTATATCCACCACTCTCTCCTTTCTCCCTGGCGGTTATCACTTCGCACTAAACTTTTCGACAGCTAAACCCCCAATACTTCACCATTATGTGAAGGCTTTAGTTGTTGTTATTTTTGTTTGTTTCATAGTCATAATGTAGCCTTTTGGATATTTCTTTTATTTTGTTGACATCAGCTGTTATGTTTTGTTTAAATGCATGTGGGAAATTTATAGTTCAAGTTTACCTGACCGAACGTCTCTTTTTATTTATTTGTTTAATTGTGTTCTTTGTTTGTTCTGGCCCTGGTGGCAAAAATAAAATATTATTATTATTATTATTATTATTCTACCCGTTGCGAATTTTCGCGCTTTCACTCTACCCTGCTTGCCTCTTACCTCCACCGGATTAACCTGTCCGATTCCCCTTCTTGCCTTTCCTGTAGTGAAGGCCAGCAGGATCCTTCTCACCTTCTTCTCTCTAGCCCCTCATCTTCAAATATAAAACAATTTTACTCATAAAAGGTTTTAAAACATTTTTGAAAGAGTAAAATTATTATTTCATAATTTCCAGTGTAGTGACGAATCTTGCCCAGTTAATATGACGAAATAAGAGCCCTCTTCAAACCTGTACGGTATGCAACATACGCAGTAACGTAGTGAAAATGAGCTACTGTCTCCAGCAGAGAGAGAGATTTTCAGACTGTATTTTGGCCTGCTGCTTATTTGCCTTCAGTTTGTTTACTCAGTAAATTTAGTTTTCCCAACAACACACGTCGATGCTGCTAGTGGTGGCTGTACTACTGTACATCGAGTGCTGATACAGAACCAACAAGGTCTGGCTGGCGCGCAAAAGGGGATGTATTGAGATCCAGTTAGTTAATCTGTCTGTCATACCATCTGTACGTACAGTATATATATATATGCTTGTATGTATGTATGTTGCATTTCCCATCCTTGCATCCTCAAACTGTGTTGCCAGAAGCTATGGGGAGATAATTCACTGAGAATTTGCATTGCCAAGTGGTTGTTTCGGTATGGTGTTAGATGTGTGCAGTTGACGGTGCGAATATATGTGTCTATATATATAGTATATGCAAGCGTGCACCGTGCATGTCTGTATCCCAACACTTGTTGGCAAAGAAGTGAAACACTTCACCGCTTGTACTACAGTACATAGTGTACAGCTGAAGCTAAAGATGATTTGAAATTATTGATTTTTCCACTCACGACTGATACCGGCTCAGTGGTCGCTTAGTCTAAACTAAGTAAGACAATTTCTCTATACATTGTAAAGGTTTCGCAAATTGTTTCGACTGACCCTTGCATTGTGAGGGTGCTTCATATTACAAAGGCTGTTCCCGCCAGCCGTGCCCACTAAATAACCTATACAGCAGCAGATCTGTGTGATTAACCCGTCATACTACTTCTTATAGTAATTATCCAGAGGTAGACTCCAGCATGCACCGCAGAGGGCAGCAGGAAATGCTTCTGCACAATATTTACGCTGTATCCCAGGGAGTGCAATGAGGGTAATGGCGGAGAGAACCATACGCCCACGACTGAAGAAAGGTTTCACAAGGCCTACCAAAAGAAGGCGCATCCGGACATCATACCCTAGCGTTACTGCTGGAGAAGAGCTGCCATCAGGCTGAGAGATCAGGCAGGACTGAAGAATCTATACCACTGGGGCCGGTCCACTCCACCGTAAGACCCCATGGTTGGAAAACGAAGCAGGAGTCGTCATAGAGTATGTTCTTATTCTATGGGGGAGGCGTGACTTTTAGCAATGTTCTATCAAGCGTCTCAAAGATCAGCTACGAGAGCAGCGGCTGACAGGAAGTTTCTGGTATCTTTACCACCCACCGAAGTAGTGACTTAGACGGTCGGTTCAGCCCCATGATTGTTTCAGAAGGGGAGGTAGTGGGGTTGTTTTGTAAGCGGAGCCTGGCCAAAATCACTACTCGTTAACCTCGCCGGCAGGGTTGCTGTGCAGCAGCTACACAGCAGAGATGAAGGCCATTAGGACAGCGGTAGTGGCAATCGACATATTGGTGCTGCAAGGGGTCAACCGGATCCGAATTTTCCCAGACTCGCAGTCGGTCCTAGATCGGATCGAGGTAGGCCTACTTCGCAGGAATGCAGGACAAGAAATCACACTACAGACGGCCAGAGGGGGATCAGAAGAACTAACACACGCAGGTCAAGGATGAAGTGGCCCGACCTTCGCGCGGGCCTTTCGAGAGGAGAACAAACGGTGGTCAATCAACTACACTAATCACGAGGAAATATCTCTACCGCATTGGCCGCATGTTCTTGCTGTACTGCCCCATATGCCAATCATCCAATGGCGACCTGCGCTGCGGGCGACCGACTGCGACAAGAAATCTTCGTCCCGGAGGCGACTCTATTATCCATCCACCAGTCGCCTCTTCGGGTGGTGCAATATCTCCGGAGGAAGGGGCCTAAGAGGGCGGGCATAGCGTGTGGGGAACATGAAGAAGAAGAAGAGGGCAGCAGTGGCTACGGGAGGAGACGTCATGAATCGGAGAGCTTCGTTCGTCCTAACGGACTTAGCAGATGCAACACGACAGATACTGTCCATGGACCTCTATTTGGGCAGCCGCTGATATTAATCATGAAAGGTGACCTCCTTTACCGGGATTCGAACCAGGGACTCTCGGTGTTAGTGACAAGCGCGTTACCACTACACCATCGTGAATGCTGTGTTCTTGTACATATATCGGTCTAATCGGATGTATTTTTCTGGGGTAATAGTATCTTTCTTTCACATGCAGTTCCGCAGAAAATCAATTCTTTTGAGAAGGAATTATTATTATTATTGATTTAATGTACAACAAGTTGGTACAAAGGGCAAATATTGACATAAATATGCACTTACATACTATGTAAATGTAAGATAATAAGCGCTTTTTAAATACAGG
>JAUYWV010087225.1:0-15410 GCA_032274565.1 Nematoplana nigrocapitula | reverse complement strand
CCTTCCGGCTGAAAACGTTTAAGTCTGACACGGAAAGACCACTGCATTTCTGGTGGCACCAGAGTTTGCAAGCCCTACAAAGTATGGAGTAGCCTCGGGACACGCTTGAGGAGCAGACACTGCATGGAAACCTGACCAGACTGGGAGCCTGGGGGGGTGGTAGAGGAGGATCTGCGTCTAGAGTGCCTCCTATAGCAACGGGGCTACTAGGGGTGTCTGCTTGTGAGCAGGCCGGGGAGGGGGAGCAGCATGGGCAGGCCCAGTCTTTTGGCTGGGGAAGGCGACTATAGGCCTTGAGGTCAGAGATCGACATGCCACTACATTTTTGATGGCACCAAAGGTGGCAGGCCGTACACAAAATGGAGTAGCCGCGAGAGACTGAGAGGGAACAGAAGCTACAGGGAAAGGGGCCGGGGTTTTGTTCTATATCCCCAGCTCGGAGCAGGAGCTGAGCCAGGTGAGCTAGGGGGAGACCGGACTCAGCAGACAAAAACCAGAACAAACACCAAGCACCGGGGACTGCCACTGGCAGAAGGGGGGCATGCGCAGAAAATTAGAGTCAGGGGGCTGGAAAATAAAGCAAAAGCAGGTGGAAAGCAGAGGAAAGCGACAAGTTGGGGAGTTTGGGAGCAAAGTGGAGAAAAGGCTTGTGGGAGACGTACCGAGAGATCCAAGGAGAGACCCCGCGGGTCCCAAGAGAGAGACCCCGGGGAGCCGCAACACTTCGCCAACCGGGGAGACAGACATCTCTCCAGGAGGACAGCCCCGCCACGTGAAGGCGGTTGCATGGAGCCTCATCCCCGCCTTGCGAGCCATATCGGAAGTAGACCATCTCCAATACAACATCGAAAACTAAAACAATACTAAATGGTGCACTGGAATTAACCAAATATTGAGTCAATTGGCGGAACGAGAATGACCCGATACAATCGTTTTACAATACATTTAGACTGCTTCCATACATCGAAATGCTTGGAAATGACTTAGTGGTATCAAACATTTTGTATACGATATAAGAAGGAAAGAGTGCACCAGATATTCCCCCAATACCCATAGTTAATTTGGCTAGTGCGTATTGTTTTGTTTACAAATATTACTTTATTATTATAACACGTATGTTTCCTTATAACTGTTAGTTGTGTTAATTGCGTGTTGCTCTGATAAAAAATTTTAAGCTTATTGTTATGTATAAATCGCTGTAGTCTTACTATTTTTTGCTTTTCAAAACATTGTCACAAACAAAGATATCTCTCTAGTCACCAAGCGCAGTATTTATTCGTCAAACAAAACTGCGGGTATAATCTCATATATACACGAACACTTTTAAAATATGTTCACTTGAAACCGTTGCACCATTCATGATTTCAGCTCAAGCTCGGCTGTCGCAAAACTCTTCGTGCTGTAACTTTATATAACACTGGTAAACTGTTTACTGTTAAACATTAGTGAAGAGAGTGTACAATTTAATATTTCGGGTTTTGTAAATCTAATTAGTTTATATCCTTTTCAGTGTGGTTTGCCAGAAGTATTTTTCTAGTGACTAAAAGGCGATTGTTGATTATTTTGTTTAGCATTCAGTGGTGCCTTTCTTTATACATGACGTTTTTGGGAAGTTAAATAATTTGATTTGTATTGATATGGATTATAATTCAATCAATCAAGTGCTATGTCAGTTTCTGACGTTGACTATCACACGTGCCCTTCGTCCCTTTCCTGCACTCTTCTGACGATTTCAACCGGATTCAGTCCGGAAATGTTGCTGGAGCACGACGTCATTCACTTTTCACACACCTCCACCAACCCATCTTTCCTCATAACGTGCCCTTTAAGCTATCGTGTCCCCTATAATTACTAAATTTTATACTGGGATTTATTTTTCTGTTATTATTCGACTTGACGCAAAATCTGAATCCTATATGTCATTGGCTTGCAGAACTTTCTTTGATCTTTAGTTGACTCGATCAGAATTGTCTGCTTTCTTGCTTGATAATACTGTATATTGCCCCGATTTATAACCCTTATCTGATTTTCCGAAGAGAGAGACGCTATTTCCTGCTTCTCATTAAATATGCACCTGTTGTTGAGATACCGTCCTTCGGTCGCTATAGCTGCATGATTGACAGTATTTGTGTTGAAAGCCAGGGGCGATGATCTCTCCAGCCTCAATAAAACTGTTGTGAATTGTCTCCCCAGTTGTAGCACGCTTCTTAATTTGACATTAAAAGCTAATATAGAATTGATAAATTTACTTTTGTAAGATTGTCTATCAATTTATATTATGGAGTTTTCAGTGCGGATGAGGAATGATAAGTTGAATATCTCCCCCAGACAACTACTTTCGCGATTTGTCGATAACTGTGTAATCGATATACAGTAATAAGAATATAATATAAATAATTACTCATTACGTTATGGCATAATTTGACCGTTATTCGTTGAGCACAGATGGCTACTTTGGCTGCCGACTTCAGTCCGGCCATCAGGTGTACTGATCCAAACGTTGGTTATTATTCTTTCTCTGCCAGAACCGTGAATTTGTGGAGGTGGAAAACCCGGGAACATTGTTTCTGGAAATGGACCGCAAGCCTGGAGTAGGATCTAAAAGTGTAAACTCGGTGCGTTCCAGCAAATCTTCGTCGCGGAGTTCTCTAGCAAAGAAGAAGAAGCGCCAGTCAACACTGTTACGATGCTGCAGGAAAAAACAAGAGAAGAAGCAGAAATACATGGTAAGTTTCGCTGAACGTTTAGTCTCGAAATTTAATGTCTGTTGTATCCCGAATTATTGTACTGTATGTTTTGTTTTTTTCTGTAAAATTATCGCAATGCAGATATTAGTAAGAAAGGGTGTATATGTGATTATAAAGTTTAAATTAAACTTCTCTGTGTAAATTACATTTTAATATTTAAAGCTGATTTGGAATTGTAAAGATGATGCATTTTGTGTAAGTTAAAACTATGATGATGAAGACATCTGGATCTTAGACCGGAAATAATTCAACGATTCATTGAAAACGTTTCAAGTAAGGGTCAAGAGAAGTCGTTGCGCGGAATCAGTCTACGAAAACAAATAAACCACCTTTTCCCAATGCATTCTTTCAATTTACACCGTATAGTATTCCAAGAACGAACAAGTTTATAAACGCCAACTCTGTCGTGAACAAGCAACAAATTGTAGTAATTTATCATTTCCTGGATAGAGATGTTTGTTGTTTTTCAATTATAAAAATACTTACGTGTAAAAACAAAACTGTAACGAAGAAATGTATTAAAACTAGTAAACGTATCTACATACTCGTATAAGCATCCTTGCCAACGAAATTATTGAAATAGATCAATTAAAACAACTACTTTGATGCACAAGTTCAACGAGGAGACAGAAAGTTTCCTAATTTTAGTTAGTGCGGCATACTTACCAAACCTATGACCTACTTGTTCCAGGTTTAGCTTTTAGCTATAGATCCTATTTTAGGTTCCTCAGATCATTACGTTAATGCTCTAGAAGTGCGACTGCATTTCTTGTAAATATTACGCGAGATATGGCACAAAGAAAATTACTATGATTGCAGTACACATGGTGTCGCATACGTAATCAGGGAGATACTAATACAAAGCGGATCAGTCAACTTTTCAAATCATAGGCCGATGAACTGGAGGCCGACATTTGAAATTAGTAAAATTTTGTATAATTAACTGTCTTATACATTTTAAAAGCCACAATTTTTACTATTTTACAAATTCGAACTCTCAATTTCACCTCATTTTATTTGTAATCATTATTATTTTACATTTGGTATTTTATTTGAAAATAACACTTGTAATTAGGAGATCGAGTTGACAGTCCTTTTTCCTGTATGTCATATTAAAAAGATAATTAATAGTTATCTTTCCCCAAAGACTGGGCAAATGTATTTTTCTAACTTCATGTTCAATGTTAAAAACTAAACTATAATTTGTATCGTAGTCACCTGACTTTAAAAAATTCGTTTCCATTTGTTATGATCAGTATTCTAATCAGAGTTTGACGGACAGTGCCTTAAATATTTATTGTTATTACATTTGTGTTGTCTGATGCAGTTTAGTATGTGTAGTTTGTTTAAGTTCAGCATGCTTTTCAATACCAGTTTACAATATTATTCCTGTTTCAATGCTAACAAGAAATTAATATCGTTTTTATTTACTTTATTTGATTGCATTTTAAACTATTAATTATTTAGTAAATGCATCTAATTTGGTGATAATTTAAGTTTATCGGGAAGATTGACCAGCAGCATAGATGTAGCATTTCTCGTTTGCTGTTTAATTTTAAGACAATATGTAATGATCAACCTGAGAGCAATTGTTCGTCTGATTAACTAGTTGATTTCTACGGGAGGCATTGCCTTAAATGAACTGCAGGTAAGTGTGGATGTTCACAGTCCGTTTTCTCAACATCCGCATGGCTAACCCTACGGGACGGACTGCGACTGACTGTATATACGTCATCACACTTGGGCATCAGGCTCGACCCGTGTCAGTTTGCCACCACCACCATACTACTTACTAAAAGCTTAGCCGAATTGTCTATTATTTTTTAGTGAGTAGGCTTCGGATCGGCTTAATACATGTAGATATAGTCTGTATGTGTCCTATATTCTGTGTTTATCTAATATTGTGTACAAATCATACGTGTAGATCTGCAGTTGGATTTTGTTTTGAAACTACAAAAGAAAACATGCAAAACTAGCAACATTAAATGTGTGAGGCAGTTTTGCATATCGCTTGGTTTTAATTGTTAATATCAATAAATGGTGAAAACAGGCACGAATATCCGGTAGCGAAATTTGTACGATTTCTTTGATTAAAGGGACCAACCGAAGAGGTTCGATCACGGGTATTTCTTGATAGAAAATAAGCTGTCGAAGCTTATGATTAGAGTAACAATATATCGTTTATATTTTCAGTGATGTTCCCCTCATATATCAGTGGGAAAGTTGAGCTAGCATTCAGAACCGCAGGAATTTGCAAGTGTTTGAATACAACTTATTACTTGCATTTGGGGACCACCTCTGTTTTCAATCCAACCAACGTCCTATATTTTAGAAATTAAACGAAAAAAATATAAAAAATGTTTGGTAAAGAGGAAATAGTTCATCAGAGCATGTTTTCTTTTAATTGTTAAGACTTACAACACTAATAATATTTGTTGTATCTGATTAACCAGAAAACATTGGAAATATTAACTAACACATTTATGCTAAGAAATGTATTGTAATATTATATCAGTATTACATGATCTATATAATTTTACAATAATTCAGCTTGTATTTAACCTATATAGATGTACAGTACATTAATTTACTGAGAAGTTATGTTATATTATATAGATTTCAATTTAACTTATTCAATTGATTAGTGTAATTTTATAACCATGTGAAATTGAAAGCGATTTTCAGCACTTACGCCAAATTAGGTTATGTTTTATGCAAAAGATAGAAGTTATACTATAATGTGATTTTATGTGCAGTGGTTGTTCCATATTTGTGACAATTGTTTCTTCTACATATTGTATATCATTCATTTGTGTTCGCACTCCTATTGGAAAATAAGATGCTTCTGATTTTTATTTAGGTGTCAGCCTATGACGTTAAAAGTTTTATTATAACTTTTGCATTCATCTAATAGTTTATCAACTCCTATGTTTAAATTTTAAGGTGCATGTTTTCCATTTAATAGTCCAATTTTATAGTTTTACTAATTAGGGTGTAAGTTAAATTTTTGTTAATTTGTAAGATCACCTTCTACATGTTGAATATAAAATTGCCGAATATTGAATGAACAAGAGGCACGCACCAGTTCAGTTATGTTAATAGAAACACCATCGATTCTTCGTTCGGCCTCCTAATAGTTCAAATCACGCCAAAAGGCAATTTGACATATTGATGATAATCACCGCACGCAACAACTACAGCCTCAGTATTTCCAACACTCTATCGCGACTTCCCTATACTGGCATTGCCAGAAATCCAACAGCGTTTTCTACTGGATCCGGAGTCTATTGGGGGCCAATCATTTAGTGTAATAATCCTTCTACTACTTCGTCCTCTAATATGCTTTGTCAGATTTACACTGTGATGTATATAGGAATTTCCTGTTAGTACGGCACGCACACACGCAGTGAGAGAGTCATAGCCTGATGATGCATTCAATCTTCAATCGCAAATGTAAGAAACATTCTTCCGTTAATTTCAATGTACCGGTATGCTAATAGTGCTGGCGTCGGTCCATCTGGCGGCCCCATCGATTTGAACATTTGTCTCTGACGTACAAGGTCGTCACATAGGAGAAGCTGATGACTTTATGAAATTTTCGCTTTTCACCAAATGATTGATTGCGGTGCATAAGCACTAACAATGCTCCACACATTGCCAACAGTCATTCCAGTTGTTTGTCCACCTTGATGACTACTACAGCAACCCTAACCATTTGTTCTAACGCAGCTGTCTCCAGAGTATAATTTTGTGGCTACTGCTAAGCTGTCTTCCTTTCATTTGTTCTTTTATACACACTACGCATCAATTTTCCATCTCATTCATCACTGCATTCATCAATTCCCTTCATATTTCATTGAATAAGGCTTCCTTCCCCTTCTAATTCATTCCTTTACTCTTCCCATACTATGAAATCCCCCCTCCCTAAATATCACTGTATGATCCCCATTTGTTATGCGGGTTTCTATTTCAAACTTTCTATATTTTGTTTTTATATTGTCGTACATTCTCTGAAACGTGTTTGAGATGCAAACCAAAGAAATGACTTGTTGCAGGAAAATAATTTATAGATTGGGTAAACAGTGATTTACGGTATTTAAAACGCTTTACCTTACGCAATAATGGTAAAGTAAAGTGACCAATTTTTTAACAAGTTATTCCAAAAGTTGATATTTATATCCCAGCGCAAATGTCTTCGTTGTTCAACACTGCCTGGAAAATCCTTGTGATCTCTGCCAACAGTTAACACAGTCCTTTTGTACACCGATGGTTGGAATAGCGTTTTCAATCAGATTCTCAACGTGTACAAGTCGCTGCTCGCCAACACCAGGAGGGACAACAACCGGACTTCTCATTTGTCTCTTGGCATGGCTCTTAATCTTATTCCAAACTTTTTCTAAGGGATTCAGCACTGGTGAATATGATCAAGATGTAAGACAATTAAGCCTGGTCGCTCATTTTTACACTGAAATTGCTTTTCATTGTTTGAAACTGACCTACATAATTTTGTAATTGACTCGCATAAATTTGAAATTCACCGAAAAATGGTGTAGTTATTTAAAAGACCAAAACAGATGAATTGAGAGATACAGATTAAGAAAATTGGAGAGCCCATTTAAGGTAGGTCTGGTAGTCTTTGGTGCGAATATCGTCTTTCACAAATAATTCAGATTCACTTGATGAGTTGTCTGACAGCATCACATAACTCCACTCCGTATCTAATTTTATTAGCCCCCTTTGAGTGGCACGTTCGCGGTCAAGCTTTGACCCAATTGTCTTTTGTTTCTACCACTGTGTATAGGTAGTGTCCTATAAGAAGCAAGACCAGCTGATTATAAACGACCATTGAACGGGGTGCGTACGTGCCTTTGTGATGGATTCGTACACGAAATATAGGATCTAGTCTTGACGAGAGAAAATGTGAATCTTATTTTTGCCTACAGCACCCTGAGTATCCTCGGCAACTTCCTTGATGCTGATTGTCCAGAAATGCATGTAATGAAACTGTATGTTGTCTGTCGCATTTTTTTATGTTTAAAGGAAAAGTTTATGATCGTGTAGTTGATCAACTTTTTAATGTAGTTCCATGAGCACTGCGATGTGTTCTCTGCGATCTTGTTATAAACTGTTATACTCATTTTCAACTACTTCCCCCGCCTGTTGCGTTGACAGCAGCCTGACACTGACCATAGGCTGAATGA
Source organism: Nematoplana nigrocapitula (assembly GCA_032274565.1). NCBI lineage: Eukaryota > Metazoa > Platyhelminthes > Proseriata > Nematoplanidae > Nematoplana > Nematoplana nigrocapitula. Next base: position 7,462 of record JAUYWV010087225.1, on the reverse strand, counting down.
TTTCCACTTCACATCCCAAGAGGATCCCCATGCCGTTGCCGCCAACTCTCGAACCTCCCTCAACGCGGTCTTCCATCATCCCACTTCGCAGGCAACAGAATTCCACAGGTTTGCACCGCAAAGTAAGTTCGTAGATTCTACTCTACTAAATCGAAGAATGGGTCTACATTGTGTTTGAGCAAATATGGATTATATATTATATGTCTTACTTTTTTATTTGTTTAACATTATTTGATAAATAGAAACTAATTAATGGCCTTGTACTTCGATTTTTTATTTCAACAAGCTTTCACCTGCCAATATCTCATTTTTACACTTATATTACAGTCCATTGTCTTTGCTCTCCAATACAGTTTTTTAACCTTTTGGCGTTTCACATTCGATAAGGATAAGGGATTTTTGGAATATACTATATCACTGAATATATTAAAATTTCAGGTTTCTGAAAAATAGAATTTAGGCCGTTTTCTTAAACAACCTCAGTTTCATAGCTAGAACCTCTCGCCTCCGACACTACAACTACAACAAAAATACTCTGTCTGAAATTAGATGAGTTATGTCCTATAAGTGATAGTTTAATGTGAGTTTACTGTTTATCAAGGGTTTACTCTGAAAACAACTTGTAGTACATTTTTCTGATTTCTGGTATATAACTCAATGTTTTGATAAACAAGCCCAATATTCATTTTGAATTCACTGGCATGCGGTGTTTGCTTTCACCAGTTTATAAAATGAGATGACACATATTGATACTGCTGCAGAAAGACTGGTGTGGGGATTAAGAATTTGCATTTTTACTCCTACCATGACAGAGAGACTTGACGAAGTACCACAACCTGTCCCGCACTGCACCATTGCGCTGGCGCAGCTGCGCACTGGCCACTCCACTTTGCTTAACTTTTACCTCTTCCGGATTGGGAAATCGGGGTCCCCCACATGCCCTTTCTGCATGGAGGCCCCTGAAGGCCTTACTCACCTTTTCTTTGCCCAGTCCACTCCAACGCCCGGAACCTCTTCCTGGGAGACAGCCCTACCCTTGAAATGTTGTCGGACGTATCCCGTGCTCTTCCCTACCTGAGGGAGATTGTACAGCGGGTCTCGTCAGGGGAGCCGGAGCTCCCTCAGATACGAGTCCACTGACACGGATTCCTCTGAGAGGCCGTACCGGTAGATACATCTAACTTGGGCATACAAAGTGGCTCAGAAGGGATTCTAAACCGTTTAATATCACTTAGATGAGGCTGTGCGATTAACTTGCAAAACAGGTAGACACCAGCCCTCACCCAAGCGATACACTCAGAAGGGTGGTCGCAATTTAACCAAACGGCCCACGATTACACGATTGTCCCCAAGAGAAAGTGATCAAGTAAGTGAGGTGAGGGATAGACTCTGCGGGTATTTACGAACCCTTTCAATCATAATCTCAAAGATGTTTTAAATACTCCATGGCAATGTAACATTGGTGGTATCCTTGAATATCCAAAGACTGTGTTGTTGCTATTCCCGGTCGAGGAGACGCGTCAGCGCTCTGACTTCCCGGAGGAAAGAGAGAAACCACCTGAGGTCCCGGGGTACGCAGCACTTTGCCTGCCGGAGCAGGACATGTTCGCCACGAGAATGCAACTGTATAAGGGCCCTTGCACTTACTTGGCTGAATTTTTATTTAGCCAGGCATCAGCTCCCATTTTATGAATTTTGTTATGTTTTTAAACGTTCACTCACATTGCCAGAGATAGAACCGGTGTCCGTCAGCTCGGATTCGGGCCTTTTATAACTAGACAGCTAAACTGGAAAAGCCACAGACAGTCAGTTGTGAACTATTATTAGATTGTAATCTATTTTTAGAACACAGCCCCTCGCCTGTCCTTTGGGATTGAGAATGGGCTAATGGATCACCATCATTTTTACACAACTGGCACGTAAGATTTAATTATTTCATACAAGCATCATTCGATGAGAGTGAACGTCACTTCAGTCCAGACGGTTCTATGATTATAGCCAAGAGGAGCAATCTTCATCCCGATGTTGTTGATGTCACTCTGACGGCAAATGGTAGGCCTAGCCCTACAGTATATTGAAAATACACATTTTATTCAATACCTTTTGTACATACACAAAGGTGCAAAATAACTGCCACCCCTGAAATTGTAACCAAATTGAAATCGAGCAAATGAGAGGTGACTTTTGTGATCAAGTTGACTATCGAATTTTCTAAGTCGGCAAGGAAGCTTGGTAGATTTTAGGAAGGTAATTGTCTGTCTGCCATTACATTTTCTAAAATACTAGTTTCAAACTTACTAAATGAATAATGTAAAAAATGTTACGTTATTGTTTAAAATACCGCTGTATGTATGACACCCTCCACCGGTCAACTAACTTCTTCTTCTTCATTCCTGGTCGGCGGGGGGGGGGGCGTCAGCATTCCGATCTCCCCGAAGAAGGTCAGCGGCCTGGCCTTGTCTGCAAGGATCCCAAGAGAAGGGTTGTCATCAAGAATGGAAAGACGGCGTGAGGTGGGAAATAGCCTCCTGGGAACAGAGGAAGAAAGGGCAAAGGGGGAATCAGAAAGGCCAATGGGGTGTCGACAGGCGGCGAGCAAAGAGTTGTGCCCGGTCCGCAGCTGAGCAAGGGCGTTGTCCCGGCGCTGGGCGAATGGAGGGTACGGGAGGTAGGCCCGGTGAGTGATAGCGTGAGTCAGAAGCTGCGTGGGCGGGTGGTGCATCGCAGCCCTTAGCCTGACCTGAGTGTCGGTCAGCTCATTACCCCTGATGTCGCAGTGACCAGGCACCACTGGATGTCCACCCTGTGGAACCTCTCGAGGCTGATCAGGGAGGACCAGATACGGCGGCAGGTGGGGTCAGACTGTGTGCAGTGGCCAGCGGACAGCCTCCAGACCAGGGACTGGGAGTCCGTGCGAAGACGAACCCCGGCGAGGACTGCCATGGAACAGAGCTCTGAATCGACCAACTTCAAAACGGCTAAAAGCCGCATAGTCAACACAACTGAAACGAAATGGAGGATCAGCTGCAAACGTCCTGTGTACAACACGTGGACAAGAGGCCTGTATGTCTAGACACGAGAGATCAACGCTGGCCCAGCTGCGCACTGACCACTCGTTGCTCCTGCGGGCTTACAGACACCGAATAGGCCTGGAAGACACACCCATCTGCGAAGAGTGTGGCGCCAGAGAAGACGAACTGCTTTTGGGAGCCCGGAACCAACTCCGGAGGATATGACCGTTGACTTATTTGGGAAGTCTAAGCAAATGTTGACAGCACAAGTAACAGATAATATAACAGCAAAAGTATCAGAGAATAGGTGATGAAGCCAGCAGGAGATAGGAAGCCAACGTTCTCGCCGGACAAGGTAGAGAAAGAGAGAGAAAGATAGATAGACAGACAGATAAAGAAAGACAGAGAGAGAGAGAGAGAGAGAGAGAGAGAGAGAGAGAAAGAAAGACAGAGAGTGAGAGAGAGAGAGAGAGACAAACAGACAGACAGACAGAGAGACAGAGATTCAACAAGCATCATTCATGGATTTTAATTGTTCATATCTATATTTTTCAATATTTAACTAATCACAATGAGTTTTTTAATGCGTACTTTTTAATGTTTTTGGTATGGGTTGATGCATATGTGGGGCCGCTTTGGCATATTTTCACGGTAAGAAATATGGGTCAGACTGTAGCCTACTAAGGAATTATAATTTAAGATTGTAGTTCCATGGTACTATGTTTCGTTTGGTTTAGTACTAGTGTATTTTCAATATTGCAAGTAGATATGAAACATTTCAGGTGAATTGGCTCGTGCCGGCGAATCTAACAATTCCAGAGGAGGAGGAGAAACTGATACTGTAACCACCACGGAAGCTGTGGTCTCGGTGCCCTTAGTGGTAACATCTCCCGAAGATTCCGCGCATGACACAGATCATCAGCAGGCATCGGAGGGGATAACAGGCGATTCATCCAGTTCAACGCTCAATGACGCTTCTATGGCGATTCTTTAGTTGATTCGAACCACCACCCAAAACTGCTTACCAATATGTGTCTGCTTCCTTCAGTCTGTTTTCTCACTCTTACAGACTCATTGTTTATTCTCGCGCTCCATTCTCATTTTATCGCTTTTCCATATAGTTCACTCTGTTGAAATGTGTTAAGCGATTAAAGAGAACTGTCCGAGTGGTCTAATGCAGTTGAACATCCGTCGTCGTTTATTTTGGTTGATTTAGAGAGAGACCACAATGACTGCGTTATAGTAGCAAAGTTTAACGCTATACAGCACTTGAAGAAGGTCGGGGGTTTTAGATAACACCTAACAGTCACCATCCTGCAGTTTTTTTAGCACAAAATCAAATGAAGGTTATTTTTGCAGTCGTACTTATAAGCTCAGACATTTCTCCGTGAAATAAAAGCTATGCATTGTGGGGTCTGCGACTTTGTTCTTTGGATTTCAGTTTTTTGAATTGTACATATATACAGTACATTTATCGCTATTAGCAAAAGGGTTATATTTTCTAAAGTATTGACTTACGATTAGTAAATTCGATATATTGCATATACACAGTGGGATTTGTGCGTATTTTGTATATATTAGATTGCTTATAAATAAGGATCAAGATATTGTAACTACTCACATCTGTTACTCTCTTGGTTATTATTGCTATTCTCAGCAGCTTTTGTGACTACAAAAATCATACCATATAACATACCATTTCTTGGTATATACTTCTCTGTCTTTCTCGCTCTCTTCATAATACCTGACATTTTCTACTCTGATTACATCAAGTTTAACCGGAAACATCGTGGGTACGACGATTCAACGGAAAACGACAGTATTTGTCAGCCGTTTAATCAGCTAAATATATTTAATCGTGATTGTATGTTTTACTCGATATTTGTCTCCTTCGAATTTGATTATAGATTTAAAAGTTTATTTCCAAAAGTTATATTTCATTATTGTCAAATATACTGGTAATGGATATCTATAGTTGCGTCAGGCATTTGTGTTCTGTTAAAAAGTTCCAAAACTTTTTTTTATTTCATCTGAGAAATATGTAATGAAGCAGGAGTAAAGCAAACATATGGACACATCGAGTTCTCTGATGTCAGCTCCCTAAATATTCGCAGTAGGGCAATAGAATATCAGCGAGAAGAAATTTTAAATCTTTGATGATGCAGTTAACTCTGTATAGAAATAAAAACATCTCCTATAAGCAATTTTGATGTCGACCAAATCATCTACCTCACCATCCGGCCCGCCCTTACGTGTTTTTTCCGGAACTCACGAAATGTCTCACTGTCTTGCCCTGTGTTATAGATTTCAATATTCAAAGGTTCATCAACCCTATGCGTAGTGCTACACCGTTATATCCTTATAGATTTCAATATTCAAAGGTTCATCAACCCTATGCGTAGTGCTACACCGTTATATCCTTATTGATTCGATTTTCAATTTCCCATTATTGTCAATGATTATGACGATTCTTGCATACTTTGAGGCCCACACTTGCCTGTTTAACAAATATTGTGTTTCTCTCTTTGCGCGCTGCGTTTTTATTTGGCGAGTCTTCTTTTTCTGAACACAATACACACAGTATACTCAATACGAAACTCTATTTCTTTTATTTAGGCGACACCAACCTGTACATACATAGATTTTGGTTATCTAACTGCATAGTTAACATAGTAAACTGGTTCATAAACAGGTTTTAGCCTAGTAGATGAAGAAAAAGACTAAGTAGGCACAATTCCTGAAAATAATTGGATGAATTAAATATATATGCGGCTATTTTGTCATCCAGTACACTACAAACTTTATAATATATATAAAAGGAGAATCATCGGTTCTAATCTTACCTGATCGCCACAAAAAATGTAAAGCCGGTATTCGTATACCAATAAAAGCGTCCAAATGCAGGCGTCTACTGTAACCATCACGTTTTGCATCACAATGAACTGTAGGTTGTTTTTCTTCTTCCTTTTTACTGTTTTGGGCCTCTAAGAAATAAATATGGATTTTCTGTGAGGGGTGGAATATATTTCCAGTTTTGTGGTTGGTCTGTGTGTTATGTTTAGCATTTTTTACTTCTCTATATCCACCGCATATCTTCTTGTTTCAGGCTAGAATATTTTAGCTTTCAATTAACCATTCATATACATACAATCGATTACATACAGAATGAGTTTTTCATGTGTCCAGTATAATCCATTGATTGACATTATTGTTGATAAATTTCTCTGCGAAATAATTTTTTCTTTGCGACATACCTCCCAGCTGTATCATTCATTATATTGAGTTCCAATTTATGAGTGGCACACGGCGTTACTGTTTGTCTCCTATTGATTAAATATTACACCTATTTATGACTCTTATACCGCATACCGCATCTTCTGTGTTTGTTAATCGAACAAGTTGTGTATAGCTAGCACGTGTGTACATAATGGCTTTATTAATAATAATTCTGTCTATGCGATATCTTTTGACTTGGCTTATAACAGTGTTATGTCACATCATCACTCCTCTTTGTAATTTAATTCACTGCCTCTTATTCTTTAAGCTGCCAGTGTAGACCAGATTGAAACCAATTTCACGATTAGCAAACCGGGTCATTTGACCAAGCTATATATACAGTATAGCGCTACCACCATATACGACATATACTTCTCATTACTTTCATAAACGTCGGTTTTCTTAATTATTTTTACACTGCATATACAGCATTTACTGGGGTTTAGGTGCAATATTTATTTGGATTTCCTAATTGATTTGTCTTCACTGAAATTATTGGTCTATAAAAAATAAGATGTCGGTGTGGTCCTCCATTCTTCTTCTTCTTCCTGTGTCGGCCGCGAATCACTGTTTCCAACAGACTCGTAGTGGTTTAGGCACAAAAGATCTCTTGGAGTAATGGATTAGACCTCATAGGCGTCGACGCCAATCATCACCCTCCAAGTCCCTATACACTACATGAGGAGATGCTTGGCGGAGTAATGCGTGGTACGCCCGCAGACCGATTTCCACGTCCCTCAACGGAGATGATGTTCCGCGCTTGTAGTATGAGAGTGCGGCTATAGTGCTTTCTTCTTGCGAGGTGTACCTTCTTCACTCGCTTCCCATCTTTCTTCTTGCGAGGTGTACCTTCTTCACTCGCTTCCCATCTTTCTTCTTGCGAGGTGTACCTCCTTCACTCGCTTCCCATCTTTCTTCTTGCGAGGTGTACCTCCTTCACTCGCTTCCCATCTTTCTTCTTGTAAGGTGTACCTCCTTCACTCGCTTCCCATCTTTCTTCTTGCGAGGTGTACCTTCTTCACTCGCTTCCCATCTTTCTTCTTGTAAGGTGTACCTCCTTCACTCGCTTCCCATCTTTCTTCTTGCGAGGTGTACCTTCTTCACTCGCTTCCCATCTTTCTTCTTGTAAGGTGTACCTCCTTCACTCGCTTCCCATCTTTCTTCTTGCGAGGTGT